>JTDE01002918.1:0-14060 GCA_014338405.1 Paragonimus skrjabini miyazakii | reverse complement strand
CTCAAACGTAATAAGGCAGCCGGTCCAGATAATCTTGTGCCGGCACTTCCCAAAGAAGGTGCGGAGGCGTTAGTAGACGATTTGACTCAATTGTTTCAACTTGTGTGGACGACGGAGACCATCCCTCCATGCTGGGATCACCGGGCAACAGCCCCCATATTCAAGAAACGTGGCCGTGGCTCTAACGAGAACCATAGGAGGATTAGTTTGACCCCAGTCATTTCTAGGGTTCTGGCATCCATTATACTTCGTCGACTCACTGCAGTTCGAGAGGCAAACAGTAAAGAACAAGCGGGGTTTCGCCCTGGACGGGGATGTACAGATAACATTTTTACCCGTCGTCAAATTCTGGAGCAGCGTCATGTGTACCGCCGGCCAAAAACTGCCGTACTTCTCAACTATAAAGGAGCGTTCGATTCGGTGAATCGATCTACACGTTTAGAGTCGCTTAAACACAGGGGCTTACCGACTAAGTACGTGAATATATACTGTCAGAGCTTTATTCCCATACTTCAGCTCGGGTTAGGGTTTACGGTGAACTGTCTGACAGTTTTAGCACCATGAACGGCGTAGGTCGAGGCTGTCCGTTTTCACTGTTTTTGTTTAATTTTGTGATGGATGATGTGATGGAGGATTGTCTCCGACATTCATAAGATCCTGGCGTGGACCTCGTACCTGGTGAAAAACTGACTCATCTTGATTAGGCTGACGACAAGGTGTTGCTGTTTCACAACTTTCAAGCGACACAAACAACGCTAAACGATATTTCGCATTTTACCAAGTATTTCGGAATACGCCTTGCAGCCTCAAAGAACAAAGTGCTTCTGTAAGTTTGCTGTAATTACGTAGATTTAATGAAAACATGGAGGTTGTTGGCCAGTCTGTATACCTGGG
The DNA here is from genome assembly GCA_014338405.1 of Paragonimus skrjabini miyazakii. NCBI lineage: Eukaryota > Metazoa > Platyhelminthes > Trematoda > Plagiorchiida > Troglotrematidae > Paragonimus > Paragonimus skrjabini miyazakii. The sequence continues at coordinate 13,166 of JTDE01002918.1, read as the reverse complement.
AAGTTGTATTACTGGCGGCGGCGGTGTACGGAATAGGATAGAAGCGTGTATCTTCAAGGCTAGGGCGGTGTTCGCTAAAATGAGGCACTCATGACGACAGAGAGGTATCTCTCTGAAACTGAAGAGTCGTGTATATCAGATAACAGTGAGAGCTGTACTAAGTCACGGCAACGAAACATGGCCGCTCATGGTAGAGGACGTGAACCGTATTCAGGTATTTGACCACCGATATCTGCGTTCAATCGCTCGTACCGGGTGACACCAATGAGTAAGCAAGGAGTAGGTTAAGATGTAGGTATTTGTTAGTGATTGCCAATCAAGTTCTTTTGTTCTTTCCTCACATGAGCACAGACTTAGATAGTTACGCCACGTACTGAGGATGCCAGCTAGTCGGCTGCCACACCGCGCACTCTTTACCGACGTTGCGGCCTGCAGCGACTATGGTGAGTGATATTTTTGATAGTGGCATTCAACTGTACATTTTTGATGAACTTGGTTTTCAACCTACTTTTGTTTTAGTCACGCTATCCCTTTCGCAATATCCGTCCCGGGGCTACAATCACAACTCGCTTTGTGCCTCGCTAGCTTGACGTGCTTCCTCTGTACGCTCTACTTTCCAGGGGTTGATACAAATACACGCGAGTCAACGCGCTCAGTCCTTGTATTTCATTGTCGATTGGTTTTCTGCAGTGAGCACATACTGGGTATTATTTTGTTGGACCAGTTCCAACAGACCGACTGACGTAAAATATGAGGTGGACAGATGATTACTGTAGCGAAATGAAGTCTTTCGCGAAAGGGCTGGTCACTGTAGATCAGGGTCGTCTCCCGAGCTGGGACCCTCACGACTCACAGAATCGATGGCTTGAGATGTTAGGTGAGCTAGCGGCTAATCGGGCTCAGTGGCGTGAATGTTGTCGTTGTTCGGCTGAGTTGTCTGTGAAGTGAATGCACTTAATGACACGGGGCAGTGAAAGCCGTAAGGAAACTGCCTTTCTGATAATGCCTTACTTTCACTTATAGCTCGGTCGTTTGTTTGCAAGGTGTAAGCACCTTGGTGTTGAATGTAAACGTAGCTATTTTAAGTAGTTAGGTCCCTTCCTGCCCCCTTCTTTTTTCCTTCCTTCTTCCTATACAGAGTTTGTTTTTTCTTCTTTGTGATTGTGTGGCAGTTAATCATCAGTGTGAACTACTGATGTATTGTTCTCTATGATGATAATGATGAACTCCTCCTAAAGTTGCTGCGTGATATTAAAGAAACAACTACCACCCTAGAAGAGGCATGAATAAACCTGAACAAAATCAAAGCATGATCACAACAACCTACAGGTATTTCACTGGTAAGGTCCTCCACTGGACTAGGCCCGTTAGTGAAGGCTAGCCGGTGCAAAACCCTGGCGTCACCTGGTGGGATCTAGTACATTTTCAAATAACCCCAATTCAATATTGGTGTGGAGAAACGTTACAAAAGAGTCCAACAGGAGTGCACGTTAAAAGCTTTGAAATCAATATCCGGGTGACCAAAATGGTTTAGTATTAAAATACTACATGACTCTAACCCTGTGAATTTGCGTGAAGCGGCCGCTAGATTGCCGTCATACACGGCGTCACTTGCAGGTGGGCGGTATCTTATGGGTAACGTAATGGATTTGTTTGAACAAAAACGGATACAAACCCAAAAGGACTTGCGTACCAGATAAAACAGCTGATCGTCTAATTCCAAGTGGTCCATATGATCACATAGGTATAGTGCCACACCGGTTTATAGGGTACAGTACACATTTTCATACTTCGCTTAATTTTTATATAGAGTTTCCACCACTTCTCCTTGTACAGAATGAACACCACTTGTTTGGATTGGTTCTGCTTAGCAATACACTTTTGGTGCGGGTGTCTCGTTTCCTTCGTGCTCCTGTTCCGCATAGAATAAGATTGCCTATAGTGAGCTATTCAGCGACTGCATTTTGAACTGACTATTAGCGTTTATACTTTTGCATTGGGTTGGTACCCTACAAATTGGTGATCCCGTGTATTGACTTTTATTACAAGTATTGCCAAAATTTTGTTTATTCTGCATTCTTCCTCCTATAGTCCTCTCCAAAAACCCATTTTTTCTCTCTTCATTACTATGCATTCCAGTATTGAACAGGAAACGACTTCTTCGGAGAACAATGTCATGATTAAACTCCCTGAGTTTGGCAGTAGAGACCCTAGACTGTGGTTCGCACAAATCGAAGTTATTTTTGACTTTCGGCGAATCCACTTACAGCGCACCATGTGTAACTATGTCATCGCAAACTTACCTGAGACTGTAGCTGCGAAATTTGCAGATATTTATGAGCGTCCAACTGAAAATCCGTACAGTGTCATCAAATCGGCCATTATTAACAGGATGGCAGCTTCTGACGAAGACAATGTCCGCTAGCTCCTCGTCGGCGTCGAATTAGGAGAATGCACTCCTTCACAGTTGCTTCGACACATGACTCGGTTGTCGAACAAGCAGACTGTCAACGAACCAGTGTTGCGACGGTTGTGGCTTCAGAACCTCCCACGCGAACTCCGCCACACATTGGCTGGTTTGGAGAAGGACACACCGTTGACTGAACTAGCAGAATTGGCCGACCAGATACATCAAAATTATGCTCCTTAGCAAGTAGCTTAATTGCAAACGACGTGCAGCCGCGATACCCTCCAGCAAAACGTCTCAAACCTGAGAGAGCAGTTTTCACAGATGTCCTTGCAGCTAGCCACCCTAACGAAACTGCTAGCAGAGAAACGGTCACCAACACGCTCAAAGTCCCACGCAGGTCGCGCGTACGACAGTTCGATAGGAGCACGTGCTATTACGACCGGCGATTTGGTACGCATTCACTTCGTTGCACTCAGCCTTGTTCATTTCAGAATTGTCAAACGCAGACGGGAAACGACCAAGCCAGTCAGTAGTGGCGACGGCTGCCATTGGCCCCTACTTATGTCGCCTGTTTTACGTATTCGACCGTTCAACGTCCCTCAATTTTCTCATTGTTATTGGCGCTGAGGTTAGAGCTATTCCAACCACTGGTGAAAAACATAACCTCCAACTGGTGTCGTATACCCCACAGGCCACCAATCGTACCGCCACACAGACATACGGAGAGAAATTACTCACCCTCGACCTTGGTCTCCGTCGGCAGTTCCCCTGGAGTTTTACCGTTGCAGATGTGCAACATCAAACTATTGCCATTGATTTTCTCACATCCTTTGGACTCGTGGTGGATTTAAGGAGTCGGAAACTGCTGGACAGCACAACAGCTTTGTGCATCCACGAGAAGACCACATCGATAAATTCATTGGGAATACGTTCGACCTTACCAGACAACAGTTTCGCAACTCTGCTTCGACAGTTCTCACGCCTTATCAATCTATCAGGCTCACTGTCACAAGTATAACACGACGTCTTCCACCACATTACCACTAAAGTGCCACCTACCGTCGCTCGTCCCCGTCGGTTACCACCTGAGAAACACAAAATCGCCAAAGCTGAATTCGAAAACTTTCTGCGGCTCGACATCATCCAGCCCTCCAGTAGCCCTTGAACCTCACCCTTGCATACGGTACCTAACATCATACCCGGCGATTGGCGTTCGTGCGGTGACTGTCGCGCCTTAAACAACGCCACTGTTCCAGACAGGTACCCAATTCCTCACATTCACGATCTCCCCATCGGTCTACACGGTATGACCATTTTTTCGAAGTTTGATCTAGTTCGGGCATATCAACAGATTCCCGTGGCCCCGGAAGACGTAGCAAAGACGATAATCACCACCCCGTATGGACTGTACGAAATCGTCATAATGCCATTTAAGTTGCGAAATGCAGCTCAGACTTTTCAGAGGTTCATGGACCAAGTCCTCCGAGGTCTGAACTTTGTGGTTGTGCATACTGATGAAATTCTGGCGGCGAGCAAGGATGCACATCAACACATGTTACACCTCCGTGCAGTTTTCGAACGTTTGGTCAGTATGGCGTAACCCTAAATCCAATGAAGTGCGTTTTTGGAGTAGACTCCATATATCTTTTGGGTCACCGAATCACTCGTGACGGCATTGAACCTCTACCAGAGAAAATCACTGCCCTTAAAGATTATCCACCACCACAATCCCAGAAAAGCTCACAACGGTTCCTAGGCATTGTAGATTACTACTGTCGTTTTATTCCGCACTGTTCAGATTTGTTGAAACCCCTTACGGATGTGTTAAAGGATAATCCCAAACATTTCGTTTTACCACCTCCGGCTAAGGCGGCATTTTTCGCAGCTAAAGACGTGTTGTCGCAAGTGACGACTCTGGCACACATGCGTTTAGACGAAGATTCGGATCTCATTTTACAGACCGATGCATCCCAATCGGCTGTCGGCGCGGTTCCGCAACAGATCGTGAACGGCCAGGTCCAGCCTTTGTCACTTTTCTACCGTAAGCTTCAACAACCGCAAACGCGCTATAGTACCTTCGGTCGCGAGTTGCTGGCTATCTTTCTCGTCGTTAAGAACGTTCGCCACGTGTTGGAAGGCAGACGTTTTGCTGTCATGACGGATCACAAACCGGTCATTTATTCTTTCAACACCAAGCCCGACCGTTATTCTCCGAGAGAAATTCGACAGTTGGATTATATTTCCTGATTCACAACGGGTATACGGTATATCGCAGGAGGTAAAAACAACGTCGCCGACGTCTTGTCCACAGTTACTTTAAGTGGTCTACACTAAACAGACACCATTGATTTGAAAGAAATAGCGCGAGAACAAAACAATGACGCGGAATTGCAGCACTGTCGTATATTTTCTTCCCTCAAACTTCGCGAGTTGCCTCTAACTAACTGTAAAGGCACAATCATATGCGACACAACGACAGTCAGCCCTCGTCCATTTATACCGGTAAACTTTAGACGCTCTGTTTTTGACAATCTCCACGGTATGTCTCATCCCAGCGTTCGTGCCACTGTCAAGCTGATTTCAGACCGATTTGTATGGCCGAACATGCATAGGGACATAGGAGAATGGGCTAGAATTTGCCTTGATTGTCAACACAGCGAAGTCCACCGGCATACCATCACGGCCCCCGGCACATTCGATAACCCTGACGCACGTTTCAGTCATGTCCACGTTGAAATTGTCGGGCCATTGTCGTATTCAAAAAGTCATCGGTATATCTTGAAGTGCGTTGATCGTTTCACCAGATGGCCTGTGACAATACCCCTCCCCAACACGAATACCGTAACTGTTGCGCGAGCGTTCATGGACGGGTGGATTTCAAACTATGGTGTACCAACGACTGTAACTACTGATAGAGGTACACAATTTCAATCAGCGCTGTTCAGAGATTTCAACCGGTTACTCGGAGTCGATCACACTAAAACCATTGCATACCATCCGGCAACAAATGGTCTGGTCGAACGTTCCCATCGTCAGCTGAAGGCCGCTATAAAAGTCCAACCAGACCCCCAGCGTTGGACCGATCACTTACCCCTTGTCATGTTTGGAATTCGATCGACTGTTAAAGATATTGGTTGCACAACTGCAGAATTAGTTTACGGTACGATACTTCACCTCTCTGGTGAACTGTTCTACAAGTCGAATGCCGGCCAAACAAATTTTGACGCTACCACCTTCGTGCAACAGTTGAAATCATCCATGGCGAAAGTCCGGCCCTAGCCCACCAGGTTAAACACCAAACAACAACAAAAAACACTCCAATCTGGACTTTTGTTATTTTGTTTTCGTTCGGGTCGACGCCGTTAAGGCCCCTCTACAAAAGCTATACTCCGGACCATTCCGTGTGATTAAACTATTCTCCAAGTTTTTGTGATCGATCGAAACAGATCCCACGATACAGTAAACATTGATAAATTTAAAGTTGCTCATGTCGAACCCCACCTAGATCCTCCCATTGCTTCTGATGTCGATCTAACACCTAGCAATGCGCAGTCTACCCAGCCAATGTGCAACCAACAGCCCGTACCTCCGTCCAACCCGAAAACCCCTGCTGATCTTCTCGCATTTGCTCAGGCCGAACGGCCAGGTGGTGTAGTGACATGGAGATTTCACCTGCCTGCCTGTGGTATGATGTGTAAAATAGTTCCAAAACTTATAGTTGCATATTTTACCTAGGGTATTAAGAAAGTTCGCATGATGCATGTTATCCGATTGTTTGTCTGCATGCCATGTAACTACGGCGTGAACCCGAACGCACACGTGTGTCACACTTCCGGTTTAATCGATCGTCGACGGCTGATCTATAGCCTCTCTAGCTAACTTACGTGTCGGTGCCATTTCTAGCGCTATAAGAGACCCTTTGTATAATTCGAGCGATAAATACTCGGTCACTTCTCTCAACGGCCTTCTGTATTTCGCGTCTGGTTAATTCGTACCTGGGGAAAACCACTTGGTGCGACGTGCACTAAAATGGTCAAGTATTCAAAGAGTATTGTGCTGAACACTTCCTCATTTTATCGGGCGTATACGTTCTATTAACTCTCTAATGGGAGTTCTATAGGGTACTGCACATATTTTCATACTTCGCTTAATTTTTACATACAGTTTCCACCACTTCTCCTTGTACAGAATGAACACCACTTTTTTGAATTGATTCTGCTTAGCAATACACTTTTGGTGCGGGCGTCTCGTTCCCTTCGTGCTCCTATTCCGCATAGATTAGAACTGCCTATGGTAAGCTATTCAGCGACTGTATTTTGAACAGACTATTTGCGTTTATACTTTTGCATTGGGCTAGACTCTTACAGGTTATCAATCCTAGCCTTTCTTAAAACATTCACGTTCGGTAGATTTACTTCTACGTCCCTTATATCTGACCGCAGCCATGTCTCTGTGAACGCCACAATGTCAAATTTAATTTCCCCATAGATCATCGTCAGCTCCGGGAGCCTATTCGTTGTTAGGGTCAGAATAAACCTGACCCGAAGAACACGTGTTCCTACGATCCTGCTGTCAGAAATCAGATATCGCAAACTATCACGGAGATAAGCATCGGCGTGTGATTCAGATATTTCTTTGCGCGCTCACGCCGTTACAATGCCAATGATTTTTTATAAATACAGACCAGTTTCATATGTAAATCCGCAAACCGTCTGGTGGCTGAATACACTGCTTATCCGGAGTCTGCTTCTTCCATGTTCTCATTGGTTCCATCGTTTGCGTTTTGGGGGCCAATCGGAAGGGGCTTCCGTTCGCGTTCTCTGTTCACCGTCGTTCTTGGGTTACCAGAGGACTTTGTGTTTGTCTCAATGACGAACTGAACCTCAGTTTCTTTTAAGTTGCTCTTATTATCAATTGTCCTGCCTTTTCCAGTTCGTATACAAAGCCTTAGGCCTCCTGACCAACGAGCTTTTCAGAACTGGGGGTTTAGTTCAGCCGGTTCTTTTGCAACTACTTGTCTTACATACGTCCTGATTGACTATAGAAACTTCAACGGTGCCACTGAGATGATCATGATCGGCACTGCTGAATGTGATCTTTAGTTGGCTAATGTACTTCAGTGGTTCTCATGCAGAAACGGAGGCTTAGCGATCGCTGTGACGCCATTTAGCTGACTATTTGTCTGACAGCGTATTTTGCCGAAGCCCATAATCCCTGTCGGTTAGAGTTTACCGAGTTGGTATGTCTAATGCACACACTGTCTCCAACTTTGTTGGTCACCTGAGATTTGCGATTTTGAACAGCCATATACCGGAGAACTGACTGGTACTCGTGCGACTTTTGTCAACAAGCGGGCAAAAGCAACAATCCTAAACTCGTTACCGGGCGCCAAACTGTAATAAAGACAAAGAGTAGAGCGGAAAGTGCTCCAAGAAAAACGTAAAAATAACTACGGCAGCTAAATACTTCGGTGAGAGTGAAGCAGTGGAATTGGAGTCGCAGAACCTGCGAACGGAGAGGATCAGATTATCGGGGTCTTGTAAAAAACTGGCAGAAAGTTGAAGTCGTGCTAGTCAATGCAAGTGGAACTGAAAATCAGCAGAATTTGGAATGCAGATTTTCTCCTCCGAAGGATTTTGATTCGTGATCCGAAGTAGCATATGAAGACCGGAAATATCGGGAAGAAGAGCTCCAGTTCAGCGGGGTTCATGATAGATTCAAAAACGCCGCGGAACTAAGCTGAACATGGATTATTTCACTGTAAAAGTTTCGCTTCACATCAGCTACTTACGGCAAAATCCCGCCTCCACTTCTGATAGAGTCGGGAAATTCACATCTAATTTTTTCTCTGGTGTTCAGATCCACTACAAGTCTGCCCTGAGGACATACCTTCTGAATGTACACATTCAAAGGCACACACGTTTGCGGGCTTAGCAGCCCATATATGTGGGCAGATACGTATTAAAGTAAAGGAAACGTCCATAATCACATATAACAAATATGTATAAACTTAAGGATATGATATTATATACGGTCAGATGATAAGTATGTATATATGTGATATATATATATGTATAAATATACGAATATGATTAGCATTATAAAATCAACGTATTCATTTCTTCTCTTTCGATGTGAAGATATGCATATATATAACGGAAAATTTATAATTATTTGCTGTTGACCGGTAAGCGTATTCTGGCATTAATTAATTTGACAACAGATTTACCCATCGACCAATCAGAAAATTCGACTGTTGAAATTATGTTTTCCCGGGTGTGAAAGGAAACCGGCTCCTATTCGCACAAGAATTATTGAGAATCTCCGATGAAAAGAATCAGACCTGGAGAGTTAGTAAAAAGGTACAAATTTTATTTCCGAGTCATATGTGAAAAACAGCGTACTTCAGTTAACCTTACATCACGTTGTGTTTAAAAGGTCCATTACGAATAATTCAATTCCGTACGATGAATCAGCACGGCGATGAACGATTACAGTATCCCTAAAAGAATATTCGATTCAGAGTACCCAAAATTTAAAAAATACCTGAGAGACCGGTGCAAATTCCAACGAGAGACTTTCACAAGCATTTCCATTAACACACTTGTAGTGTATCTAAACGATTGTAAAGTTTTGCACACTATTTTCTAGTTCAAAATTCTGATTGTTATTCACACTTTTCATTTTCTTCAACTTCACGTATACAGCCAACGTTTAAACCAACTTCATCGAACTAGTCGATAATCAGTAAATACAACTCACTCACTTCTCGGTTCGCGAGCCTTGCGTTCTGTCTGCATTCACGGTCGGTGGCGTACAAGTCTCTGGGAGAGTTAGAATTCAGCGGAATTAACCATTTAGTCCGGCAAATTTATTTATCTGTCGTTGGACTCATCTTGGCCGTGGCATCGAGATTACTTGAGAAACACGTCAGATAGCATTAGTGGAAATCTTCATTTGGTGTAGTGGAACACTAAACCAACGTTTCTCAACAGACTATTGTGAGTTATCCGTTTTCCTTTTCATTATAGTTTGACCTCATATTCACACCTGAGTTCACATACTGTTTTGATCCATTGCACGCTATATACAATTCAGGTGTGAATACGAAATCATAAGGTGATAAAAAATGAAAGCAGCTGACACGGCAGTTCGTGAAGATGCGTTGTTTAGAGTTCCAGCACACGAAATGAAGTATCCAATTGATATCTGTCGTGTATTTCCCAAGTAACTTTGCAGGTCACAACGAAGATAATTTTGACGACAGATGAGTTCGGTGTTATGCTGAAGTAAAGGCCGATTCCGTTAGTCGTTAACTCTCCCAAAACCTGTGCACAGGCGACACAGAACGCAGAGAGTAAATACAGGGCTCGCGATCTTGGAAGTGTAATTTTTTGTATTGTTAATTGATTCGACTCACATGATATAAACGAGTGTACATGAGAATTTGAGGAATGTGAAAAATGTGAAACAATGGGAATTTTGCAGTACAAAATACTGTACAAAACGATACACCTTGCCGACATCTGCGAATGTTCTGAAGCGTAAAGGAATACAACCATCTCAAGGCTTCCCGTATGGAGGTGTAGTGTAAAACTACGTGCATGGCGCCGAATAATACCATCCAAGCAGTAGTGTCTATTTATCCAATTGATATGATAGCAAATTTTAGTTTTGTAAACTACAGATGCAATGCATCCTGTGCCTAACTAACCCTAATGACAGATGTCAAAGGATGATGAACTACTTTAAATGTGCGCGTGAAATGAGGTCGTATATGAACAAGAAATATGAGGTTAGGATGCGCCGACGCGATTCGAGCGACCAACGCATTAAGCACAACAAATTAGATAATGGGAACGAAATTATCAAGCAGAGAGTCTTTTCAAAGACTGACGGCAGTTGCAGCTTTCTACTGCGACAGAAAGTGCTAAAGTTTTGTTGTGTTTTTACATAAATGGGCTTTTCGACTCCGGGATGTTATTATCGGTGATGTCCCTTGTCACTTAAGTCACGGCGGCTTCATACTATGGCACGCTGTTTTAGCAGATGTGATTGGAGTGGGTGTCACGCATTTTATGCGCTGATGCTGAACGAGACAGCCGCCAGTTATAGAACAGACCTGGAACGCCTGCTTAGAATGCTGCCATGCATGTCTGTCATTTGAACTTTCATTGTCGATCATTCAGCAGCACAATGGAGGGCGAAACGTGAAGTTCATTCACAGCGTGCCACTGTATTCTCCCGTTTTTCCTTACTGAATGTTGTATCTCGGCGTTACCATCGATTGGGAAGTTTAGGCGAATGTCAGAAGAACCGTGCTTACCATTGAACCCGCAACATGGTTTCCACTGATAGTAGAGGGCAGTTTAGTAATTTGCTGCAGGCTGTGAAATCAATCAGTAATGAGGCGCACCAGTATGTCGTGATTACATGGCTCCCTTGTAGAAGTGGTTAGGTCTTGCATAAACTTCTATCCCAAGAGGTGGTCCTCTTTGCCATATTGTTGCTATGTCTCGTTTGATTGACCGACCCTTTTTCAGTTTGGCTAGTGAGAGTCAACGGTTGTTGCCAGCCCTTGTGGAAGCCGAAATCCCACTTTTTAGATGCGTTGAACCCGAATACCATAAAAGGACGGTACATCTGTTGTCTGCATGGAATAGGAGCGTCCGGCAACCTATTAAGTTCGAAAGTAGCGCTTAATCTGGCAGGGTGCAGTTGGCGCGGTTCGCATATCAAGTTTCAGCAGTCAACGGGACCGGAAGCATTGGATTTTGTAACCTGGTTGTGAAGATCCTTCTGGCAAGTTAAACAGGAGCGTTAGTTTAGGAACCCATGTCAGGAGTAGTTCATAAGATTTTGTGATAGTAAAAATTCAACAATGTGACAGTTTGTGATTTTTTCTAATGCTGCAAAACAAACTGGTATGTGATTAACGGGGCGGTTGCTGCTAACTTCACTTCGCGAGCCACTTTCAGGCAGGAATTTATAAAAAGAATAATTCCACTGAGCGAAGGAACCGAATGTAAAGGAGGGTGTATGAAGATGAAGCAAAAGAATAGGTATGTCTTCCCCTCCGTGTTTGATTGCGACAGCAAGGATAACATCAAGATCGCGATGGTGAGAATGCTTGATAACGGCTAACTATCGGCGTATGTTCGTAGCACCTACAGAAACATGGCTTAGGAAGGCAGTTGTGTTAACAGGAAAGAACGCAGGCAATATGCTTCCACAGCATTTAGGAAAGCGGTGAAATGTGAGTCAAGTACTTCACAGATTGTAAAACACTCATCAGTGGCAGTTTTGTACTGTAAGGTTACCACTGAGATGATAGGGTACTTACCATAGTTCTTACGTCTTGTAGCAGCACACCGTTATGTGATCAAGGTCATACGTCTGGACCAACTTGCTGTGACATGTGACCAGCATGTTACGCCCAAACATTCACCGCCGAGCGACCCTTAAGCGTATACACCTGCAGTGGCTTCGAACGACTCACAATATGCCAACACTACTGTGGTAAATGTCATGTGCACACGCACACACACGCACGCAAAAACAGCAACAAACACAGCCAACGTCAATTCGGAAATTAGCCTACGACACTTGATCCAACCCAAAGTCCTCATCGGAACCGACAAGACAACGAGAACGCACAAACATAGAACACAACGCGTCTGGGTCTCTCACGCGCCGGTTAACAACAAACAGCTACAGTGCTCCGTGGACTGCACGATGGTCTCATCTTGTAGATACTTACGTTGAAATCTACGGGATTCCACCCAACACTCCACAAACACACACAAGGATTATATATCTGTATTTTGTCCGAACCCCTGCTGTAAGTGCACCTGTTATATTTGTCGGTTATTTAAATTACACTTTGGTTGCATATCCTTCTTATATTATTTAGGTGTTTGGTTTTCCCGATACTGCTTACAACATGTTGTAATTAGCTAGCCAGCGTCTAAAGTCTCCTCAACTGCATCGACTTCATTTTCCTTTCTTTGCTGTTAAACGCACATTTGTTCCCGTCTGAGTGGAGCATTTTGGTTCTATACTCTGCAGCATTGAACATAATGTGCATCTGCATAAAAGGAAAGAAAAAGTGTCCTTCAGTGTTGTGATTTGAGAGTCTGAGATTATCCTGCGCCTTTAGAGTGCTAATTTTGTCTTCGTCGCACACACATTGCAGTGTCTTGATTGCGTAGGGGCTGATAGGTCCCTGCAAAACCTGACGTGTTCATTAAATACTTCGTTGGCAACACTAGGTTCAGAAGTCGGAAAAAATGTGTTCCACCCCGAAGATCTGAGTAAACATGTGAACACCTTCAAGTCGACGAAATTAATTTGGCGAGTACGTGTGACGGTTGATCATTTGACGGCAATTATATGTTTCACGGGATTCACCTTGAAGGCCGTTCAAAAGCCAAAACGGTCCTTTTGGCGCGAATCCTCGATTTTTAAATATTTCATGAAATTTTAAAATTGGAATTTCAGACAAAGTACTCACAGTACATCAATTGTAAATAAGCGGCGTTAATAGAAAAATTGGAATACATCGATTAAGTCCCAAAAGTATTAGCTTCGTGATGAAAATTTTTTCTACCATTTTCGCGAAAACAACCCGTTATTGACGTTAGCTCAGTTTTTCAAGTCTTATAATTGTAACCATTGCCATTTTCGAGACGAAGTCCGTCATCCTACCACCTGAGAGTGCTCCATTTTGCGGCCTTTCACAGATGTGACCGAAATA
>JTDE01002917.1:83712-95035 GCA_014338405.1 Paragonimus skrjabini miyazakii | reverse complement strand
GGAGAATGCCAGCAGCAGCACCTGAGTTGTTGGTGTCAGCAGTGTGTCTTTACATACCCTCCCCCTGGGGTTCCGTTTAATAATTTTGAACTGTATGGCTTCGATGAGATTGGCTTTCGGATTTTCTGTATCTGATGTGGTTGAATTAACCTGTAGTGGTGACGGACAACATTTGGCGGAGTGTGAAATCTCTTGGGTGCTGCGCTAGCCTCAGTTTTGAGACTGTTGCCGGTTGGTTGTTAGGCGTCAACCAAGTTGGCTTGGGGGAGGGATTTTGGATGGGGTTATCCGGTTTAACATGCACAGTTGGGCTGATGGTGCGGCAGTTCGCCCTGCAGGTTAGGCCCCGGGCGTTTATTCGCTGGAAAGGAGAGAGTATTTAATATGGACAGAAGAATTGGGAGCGTGTCTGTATGCAACGGAAATGATTCCAAAAATATTAAAGGGCGGGAGACAAAAAACGGTTAACTGGTGCCTCACTAATTTATTCATGTAACAGACGAGTCGCCACACACATACACATACATGCTGAGTGCCAACATACGAACCTATCAAGTTCTCGCCGTGTGCTCACTCAGCCCATCTATTCTCAGATAAATCACAATGGTATTAATGAAGTCTAAGCGTGTGTGACTTCAGGTTCACTTAAACGAGGACCATCCTGGAGCATTGGTTACGTCCTTTAAAATGGCGTTCCAGTAGTAACGCACCCTTATAAAAAAGACGTTGCAACCACAGCAGGTTAGCTGAATTTATCAAGTGCCTTCGGAAACCCCTGGTGTGTTCCTCAGCAGTGAACTATGGTCAGGTTTCATCCAAGATATGACAGGTTAGGCTGATACACTCCCCACTCGTTTGCACGTGAATGAAAATTCTTTGTGATGACTAAGCTTCACGGGTGGGGCTGGCTGACTGGCCCTAAACCTACTTTGTTGCGGGACGTTGGATAACTTTAGGCGTGCGGGAGTCTTTAACAAAGCTGGAGATAAGCCTGTGTTTACTCCACGGAGAGAGCAGACGTATGGCCCACAAATAATATCGAAACTGCAGATGTGCATGACCCCGGGGGCTCTTGTGTGTAGGCCTTGGCTGGCGTAAGTTCTTCGGGCCGTTAACTCACAATTATGTCAAGCTTTCCCTATTTCCCGTGATGCTGTTACTCAGATCCTTCTCTGATTCTACAACAGAGAGGCGCACAATATGCACGCGACGTGAATGAGAAAGGTCGTGCTAAATATACGGGACTTCGCATTTAAACTTGCTGAATAGTAACCAGTTATCTCGCACCAGTTGGGCCAGGAAGTTAAGGTTATTTTCATAAAACCATTGGTCTTTAGTTGGGTGTATGGTTCTCCACATTTCACAGTTGCGGGCGTGCAAAAACAACTGAGGGTTGGCGGGGTTTAAATGATTGTTGATAAACACGGTGATCAACAGTGACCGGTAATGGATCTCGGTTGCACTCTCGTAGATGCAAGTCGCCTCTGTAAATAGCCACGTTGGCACACACGAGAAAATGCCAGTCTCTAGTCAGTTGGTCAATCTAGAGCGTTATCACGGATACCGAAAGCCAATAGCCTAACAGTCAGTATCGCGTGACACCCCCGTTAAATCCTCGGTGAAACTCCAAGGAATGTACATCGACCGCAATATCGTCGCAGGCTGGTTTGATACAGTGAAACGTAACGGTAGGTAAATCGGTGACGAATGAACGACCCTTTCACAATCTGTGCTGAGCGTAAGTCAGCAGTTCACTGCACTCTGGGTGGTGCCCGGGGTGGTTGTAGGGCATACTTTTTATCAATTGAAAGAAGGAGATAGCACTGGTATTGGGGGGTAAATAACCGCGTTCGTTCCCAATACTTCGTTGTAGATGAGAGTGATATCAGCGGTATTCCAGGGCCAGTCATCGTTTTGAGGGAACTTTAGATATGGTCCACGAGGGACTCGTTAAGCACGGCTGAGCAATTTCGGCGACTTGCCCGTGGTGAGAACAGACAGCATTCGAGTGATGTCCTCACCGTTGAAAATTACCATGGCCTTAGGAAAATCGTGGTAGTTAAGAGTAAGGTTGCTTTTAGGGTTGCTCTACTCGTAGACTTGTGCGTGGCGCCAACTCGGTATCTCCGCAGCCTCCGTATTGGAAGCAAAGCTAGGATTTTCGTGCACATATTGCAAGACGTCTGCTTATGCACGCATGTGAGACGAGACGAAGCTGTAGATATACTTAAGACCCTTATTGCATTTAACAGATGAATGGAGCTAAAAGAATGTCCTGTCTGTCCACGATAAGTGTGCTCACTTATTTCTGATGGATGCATATTTCTGATATGCGTGTTGTGTACCCCCAGAATGTAGAAGGTCCAGGAGCATGCGCTTTAGCAGCATTAGCTCTTCCGCTTGCGATCTAGTGCACAATTTTTAAGACAATGAGCTAGAGATGAACACAGAGTTGGAGAGTTGGACGGTCTCCTGTATTCATGATCTACCGTCCGTCAACCGTGACAGTATGACCCCTTCTCATTCAAGTGAAGTCACTTCTCAGGACATTTTGTCTTGGGACCGCCAACAGTCGAGTCAGACGGACCTCTCATATCGTCCTAACTTTGTGCACCGCGTAGCGTCCACCGCCTAATGGATACAGGTTCCCCAATACTTCGACCGTTAGCGGCGCGTTTACAAACACCATGTCAATAAGTGTTGGGCAATTTTAGTTACGCCGCCTTGTGGCCTCTGGTACATGGCTAGTGAGCTGTAGATCTTCGATGAAAACCCAGAATGTATCTGTTGCTGAGGTGTTTGGCTCGTTCCTGTCGTCCACACATTAGAATCCTTCATTGTCAGCAGACTACAGCATGAAGTGCAAATTCTTTGCAATGCCTTCAGTTGGAAATCGCTGAGGTGTTCATTGGTTGCAGCGAGTGTTGTACAGCATCCATGAGTCGGATGGTTGCGTGAATCTCCCGAACCAGACACCACGTTGTGATTGAGACCTGTTGCAGAACAGCGTCGTCCACATGGAGTATTTGAAGTGATTCTCTAACAAACGGAGCGTATCGCCATTCTAGACCTTATTTTCTACCACCAAGGTGTGGGTTGTACGCATGTAGGGATAGTTCTGTTTAATCGATTCTTGCTGCAGAAAGGCCGTTGTCACGCGAAATAGCAGTAAGGTGAAAAGGGGATGTTGGTATGTGAGCTCTTTGATCTTGGTCAGCAAGCTTTGAGCGTCCGTGTGGGAACGGTTCCACAAATGAACATGAAACGTAGCGGTACGTTCAGTAAGAGTTGATGGTGTGATTGTGAGGAGCGATACGGCTTGTGGAATTAGGCTGACTCATCGAGAATCGACGGCGACAATGTTTTAGTGGGTATTGCCGCACTTTTGTGGAATTCTCCGTTTAAAAGTTGAGGGAACCTGGTGCACTGGTGACCTCAGTGGAAAAGCTGCACACCCTTTGACTGCTGGGAGGTCGCAGCAAGGCGGGTTTTTGTGACAACCGACATGGGATGAGTGGCTAACATTTTTCATCACAGTGAGCTAAGGAAGACACCACAAATGACAACTACCGCAAAAGTAACTCGTAGTAGTCAAAGCCACCTGAATCTCTTAAGGTGGAGGGGACAAACGAGCTGACAAACACCCGAAGCTGACTGGTAATCCAGATAGATCCAAAGGGTTCAGTACAACATCCCACTTCTCACTTTTGTGTATGAATCCAACTGAATTGTTCTTGTCGCGGTTTTTGGAAATGCCATGAAAGACGATACCACGTTTGCGTCTATGACCTTCATTGCTTCCATTTAGCTATCTTAACGACCAAAGCAGGTCACCTCTCAGTAAAGGTTGGCAAACATCCATCAGAAGCAGCAACGGTATAGGCTTTTTCAGTAGAGTTGAACCCTTTTAATACAGTCTGAGTTGACTGTACCGGCTTGTATCACCGGTTCGCTGAAAAAGCGGCGGTACGTGATCCACTTCCTGCCTTCCGTCGCCTCCATGGTTTTGCGTATGATCATCCATTTTGGAAGAGCAGCTTTTACTCTACTAGCTGCTTTAGCAGTGTTGACCTCAGAAACATTCAGTGCAATTAGATTTGCCATTGGCATGGTGTAACCCTGTACTTTTGGGATGCTAATGTATCCGATCACCGACCACTCAGTGGTGCCGGTGTCTAATTTCGGGGTTTGGCAGTAGGAGTAGTATCAGAGTAATCAGTACTGCTTTACTTCCAACCGTCCGACTCACTGAGCTCATGCTGTGAATGGGACAGCTTACTGTGTTTGGTCTATGACCATTCTGTCACTCTCCTGCTTATCTACAGAAAAGTAACCGGCAACTCGAGGTTGACGTCCTGGACCAAATTTCTCTTGGTGGTTGATATTTTCGGCCCCGGTATCAAACTGGAATTAGTTTTGTGCTTGGGCGGTATTGAAACTCGCACTTAGGTCCTCCTTCCTTGACGCCTTTCCACCTCGTGCGGTTGAAGTGAAGGAAGGCCTTATTGCTATATGTGTTTTGCTAAGCACTTTCCCATGTCTGTTCGCGAGTCTCCTGTATCGGTGGGCTACATCAGGGTGGTTCTGTGCATCTGAAGGGAGAAATTCATTCAGATTTTTCACGAACCGCACAGCGATAGACAAGTATGGACGCACTAGACGCTTTTTTAGCGTTACATAACTCCGGCGTTATTTCGCCCACGCAGACATGGTGTATTCAACGGCACATGAATTCACAGCCTGAAACCTTGCCTTTTTTGGTGACAGATTCGAACTTGATCTCCTTTTCTTACGCCGTTCCATGTACACCAAAAATGGAAACAACCATATGATGGCGTCATTTCCAACTATTTCCGAGAGCGAAGCTTCATTGACCAGTATCTACCTGAAATCTTGCAACAAAAGAGAAATAGTAAATATATCGTATAGACAAGGAAGCTGGAAATGTTGTCATGCATGTTTCATTATCAAATGTGTTAGTGTTCTCGGTGAACTGTAAGGTCAACACTGTATAGTCGTATATTTCCATTTCGACCATATCTTCAAAACGCCGCAAAATGAAGCACTCTCAGGCTACAAGCTGACGTATTTCATCTAGAAAATTGCAATATGCGCATTTATCAAAATTGAAAAGCGATCTAACGCCAATAGCGGGTTATTTTCGTGAAAATGGTGGAAAAGGTTTCATTACTAAACCAGTACTTTTGTGACTTATTTGATGTCTTCCAATTTTTCTACTAACCCTGTTTGTTTACAATTGATGTACTATAGTTGCTGTGCACGAAATTCTGACTTTAAAATTTCAAAAATGTTTGAAAATCGAGGACTCGCGTCAGAAGGACTGTTTTACCTCTTGAACGACCTTCAAGGCGAATCCCGTGAAATGGATAATCGCCCAAGGCAGATACATGTTCACAGTCGAATGATCACGGGCTGAAATGTGGAGAGGGACCCTCAAAGAAGAGACATTCAAACAGCGACCACATAAAGCAACAGTCGCAAGTCACGCTCGTCACAACAACACAACCATGGAACACAGGGAGAACGACAGCACAACAAACAGTGTGTATCAGCCAATTGTCAATACAAACACGTCACACAAAAAGGGTGCAAGGGATGGGACTGTTTCCAAGGAAAGTACGTAACAAAGAGGAGTTTGGGAGGTGTCTTCAGAAACGTGCGGTCGACTATCCGTTTGGGGTATCTTCGTATCCTTCCTCTGCACCGGTTTCTGGAAGAGGGAAGGAAACGCATAATCAAAATTACAAGCGTGGCGTGTTTTGGTCACTACACTACCTGTGCCTTGAAATGATGCAAATTTCTTGCACACTATTTTGAAAACTTAGAAGAAAATTACAGATAGAATGTTTAGATGTCTTTACTTGGTGACTCGCAAGACGAAATGAGAATGAAAAATTAACTTAAAACTTGGAAGCATTGTGACTTAAACGTCGACTAGCCTTATGTGAAACTTTCGAAACATTTATCAATGTTTGGAGTTATTAGGTATGTTGTTACACTCAGACGTTCGGAAATCAGTTTATGAAGTCATCTTTGAAGTCTGGCTCTTGAATAATCGTCTTCTGATGGAGATCCATATCAACGTAACCGGAAGTCTTGATGGTAAATAAAACGGCATAAGATTTTACTGACATCAAACCCACTGAATGTTGCATCTGCTAAACCAATGGGACAGAGTCTGAGGAATAGTAACTCTTTGTGAAGACTACAAGAGTGTTGGTGTTTCTCCAAGGCGAGGCTAAGTCTGTCATCTGTTACTAAATTCTTTGGTACACCATTGTGCATCGACAGATTATAATAGACCAAAGTGAAACCAGTCAGTGGCTATATCATGTTATATTTTTGTAGCGGACAAGCAGTTGTGCGCTGAACCCTCGTCTAATAACAATTTAAAAACTTTCCTAAAGAGCAGTTGAAGCGAAGTCCTAACAGGTAACGAAATAAAAGAACGCAGTGAGGATTGAAAACACACCGTATATCTCCGGCAGTCGTTAGAAATGCGATAAGTAGTTAGTTCTAGCTTAGCCTGGGTCCAACGGCAGCAACCAAAGGAAGAAATAAAAGAAGCTCAAAGTTGGCCCAGCCAGCTAGGCGGCACTCAAAAGCGCCCCAAGCGAAAAGTGCGTTGAGCCTTCCAGTGCGTTAAAACGCACAAAAAGGTCCGGGTTACACGATCTTGAAGAATGGAGTGAAAGATGAATCGTTAGGACGGTGGTAGGTATTAGTTGCCTGCAATTAACTGTGAGGCTGAATAAGTTGGCACTGAGTTCATATAAGGTATTTGAAACGCATCGTGCTGCCGTGTTTTTGGCGCCACTTTTGTTTTCCATTGTGTAGGTAGTGTGCATATGCGGAAAACTAACGGTAAGGAGTAAAATCTGTCGTAAGACAGCAAATTTATGAGGGATTCGTGAATATCTGACAATATTTTGATGGTATCGTTTAATAAATTAAAAATCGCCAGTTTCTGAGATAAAAATGATGACAAGCATTGAATGGATTGTTTTAACCGACCGTTAATGGGACCTTCCTTCATTTCGCGTGAAGATTGTAAATAATAATGGCGGATGTTGTGATTGCACTTATGCGTTTTCATGTAAAGTATCTGTTTATGTTCGATTAATAGTTAATCGTTCTATGTTGATAAATGATTAATTGTTTATAAATTTGATTTTAGATTATAGATTATCTTCAGGGATTTAACGATCTATTCGAGGATCGGAATTTTCTAGCTTTCAAGAATTTCGAAGTTGTTTAGAGAAATATATGAAGGAATACAGTGTTTTAAACGCGCTTAGTTCAAGTAAGCAATTAAGCAATGGACGCTTGAGGTACGAGAATGTGAGTATGAGTACTACTGAGGTTACGTGGTAGATGGCGTACCGGTGTACCAAGTACAAGCAACGTAGGAGCCAAGGCTGCGGATTACGACGTGTTTAGCGAGTTGAGTTCATTTACTTTCAATTGCTCAGTTCTCGTGATACATACTGTCAATCACGCTTTAACGTCGCCAAAAGGAAAATTATGTCGGTTGTTAGCTCTTTTACGCAACAGCACAACCATGACCTAACTGCCTTGCTGTATGAGGCATACCCAACAAATCACCGGCTCACTGCAAGTGACGTGAGCGACTCTAGGCACTTTTTCGAGTACAATACTCCAACTGCGGAGTTAAAGCAGTATGCTGCAAATGTTTATGGCAAGTATGTGACGACAGTGGATATTCGCAACATTCGTCATCGTTCAAAACTTTCGACAATAAGTAAGTTGGTTTGGGTACATTGATGTTGCAGAAAACCCATCTCAAATTATTGATCACGAACAGAAAAACGGCGTATTGCGTGTCCTCAAAGACGATGGTAATAGATACACGCTTCGCGCGGAAGGAACATGTACAGTTGTTCAGACGTTTTCTCGATGTGGTCAACGTCGATGCCACGCATGGAACCAACCGCCAAAGGTGGGTCATATATCAGTTCACATATGTGGTTGTAGCTTGAAGCTATATCAATTTCTTGTCACAGACGGATGGACTATGGAAGACCCGTGATGTATGGTTACGTTTGGGTGCGACGTAATACTATGTTATTTCCATGTTTGAGGTGCCGAGAGGAAACACGTAAGTTGGTGTCTTTAACCTTATAGTATCCATTTGGACAAATTCATTTAGAAGTCACTATTTGTTTAATCGTACGGCAACTGTAGATAACTTAGAAGAGTGAGTGGAAACTTTTGTCCATTTATGTTCAAGGTTCAACCAAGATGTTTCGTTAATCAGAGTTTATGAACTGCCTAATGTGCGATTGGCTATATATTAAGCCGAATTGGGCCATCCATGCACAATCAGACGTTGTTCACTTCGGAAACCGAACAAACAACCGTCTGGAGAATACCAATGTGCGAATTAAGAAGCGTACTCATCCATGGGATCGTTTAGCCACGGTCACCAGTAAAATTTGGTCCCACAGCGAGTGCTAATGCGGGAGTTTGAGATGCAGTGCACCTATGGTTGTGACCGCTGTGAGGTGGTTAGCGTCGACGTGTATGTCAAAAGTATACTGTCTCAGCTGACGACGTTCGCCAGTCAATTGGTGCTGAAG
This sequence comes from Paragonimus skrjabini miyazakii, assembly GCA_014338405.1. Taxonomy (NCBI): domain Eukaryota; kingdom Metazoa; phylum Platyhelminthes; class Trematoda; order Plagiorchiida; family Troglotrematidae; genus Paragonimus; species Paragonimus skrjabini miyazakii. Next base: position 86,414 of record JTDE01002917.1, on the reverse strand, counting down.
CATCTCGGTGGGCGTGCTCCACTACCGCACTGTGAACAACAAGACGAGTTCAAAGTAAACGCACCTTACATAATATCAATTTTTAGTTTTGAGTGAGCCATGAGGGTGCACAGTACATTGTGGACATCAGTGATGGCACGTATGGGTGCAACTTCTACCGGTCCATGTGGTTACGATGCTATCACATGCTGTCAGTCTTCAAAAAGGATTTCTATCCATACAGTGAGTAGTTGTCAACAAAAACCGTGATTGTCCTAGACCGTTTCCTAATCCTTCGACGGTGGCCTGCGAACTACAATTTGCCTAAAAGCAGCGTGTTTCGCCGAGAGGTAACGGTCGCTGTTACCAATCCATTTCAACCGGATTATAAAATGGTGCATTACAGGTTGCGGAAGCCGCAGGATGTTAATCCCAGGACTGGCAGCCTTATTTTCAAAGCTATTATAGCCTTCATGCACCTGTCCATACCGAAAGCTAAGACGGTATTACCACAGACGGACTTCCCCCTTGTTCCGTCACGCAGTACGGAGCAGCCAAGATGGGAGAAGAACGTTAACATGGGGGTGCCTTGTGTATATTGTGATGATCCTGTTAACATGAATGGTTACCGATGAGACAGCGACTGGCACGTTTTTCACTCAGAATGCATAAACAATACTGACTCATCGCACTGCCCTTTCTGCATTGGATAACTGCAACCCCCCTCACTAGGTAGGTTTTTATTTCATGAAATATTCGGTTTTAGTTGCACACACCTCAGACAATTCATTGTCTCCGACGTTTAGATCAAAAAAGAAGACCCCGTCCAGCTTCAGTAACTACTGATGACCCAGTTACTTCGGACGATGAGTTTCGTGTTGTGCGTCCGCGCAAACGAGTTCCAAGTGAAAGTGAAACCAAGTGATGTCACGGACGTCACTGGTTATGGTAAGCTATGCCACGCCTCTGAAGTTACCTAACGCTTACTTTTAGAGATGCACACACACAGCACGAAGAGGACTTCTACTGAAGCAGAACGGAAAGCAACAAGCCTGCAGAAAACCATTTGGAATGATGCATATAGTGCTGTACTTGTGATAAATGAATTCCAACACTTCAATTTTATTTCCGTTGTGACTATAGGGTGCAGGTGGGCTGACTGTCGTTCATAGACGTCAGTGCGTTCAATTATAGACCTGTGAGGTTCAACGTATTATGCGGTGCATGTAAGTTCATAATTTCACCCAATTCCCGGCTACCATATTGCCAAACCAGCTTATGCCCGAATGCAGTGGGCGGCAATTATGGCAATCGGACCACACAGAATAAAGCTCACGTTGTGCCCGAAAATCGCCTACTGCAGTCGTATCTAATCGCCCACGGTGTCGCTAAATACCTGGTGTTTCCCGTTCCCAATGGTGTTGGTTATACAACCTCACATGTAAGTCAGCTTTCATCAACAGTCTAATGGATTATCGAATGCAGACTTTAAAGAAAAATACTTTGCCTCTTATATTGTGCACGTTCGTTACTCTTTTGTTGATAAAACTCTTTAATTAACCGAAGTCCAAATTTCAGCTACCTCGCGAACGAACTATTTTGAATCGAAATATCGCAATTCCTCAACGTCCCTGATAGAAATGTTTAGTAAATTAAAACAAACTTATTATCTACAATAAAATGGGCACATTTCGTGTTTCCCAAAGTACTCCGTCACTTACTATTCAGAATATTTTAAAACTCACATATTCACGGTCTACCCATATGAGCATTTACTCCCCGTCGATTGTTTTCAGCTGTGCGTGTATTAATGGGCTTTTGGCTCACGCTTAGTTCTACTGTCTATCTTCACAGGAATATCTTCGTGACCTTTACTTCAGAAGAACGCTGTCCCTCGGCATCTCTACGTTGCTCAAAGTTGGTTTACGGGTGTAACGGGTACACGAAGCCACAGCGTCTGGCTTGTCTGTTACACGTTCTATACCAGACGCACACAGAATCGTACGTAGAACACAGACAAGCGAGAAAACACGGGTGCGGCGGGAACCTTGAAGAATCAACACAATCGCTGGTAACTACAATTTCAAGGAACTTGCGACAAAATCGTTGACGAACAATACTGCGTGTACCACCAGAGGAAATCGCGCAAACTTGTGATGCGGCGTAAAACAAAGAAAAAACGTCATAGTCAACACTGTGCAATGTTCATTTTGTGATATTTAGAATATTGAAACGCAGATCTCTACAACCGTGCATATGTTCGTTTCTTCGTGTTTGCGTTACGTACATACAAGAAACTGGACATGTATATCCAACTTAAATATGATATATTGATATGGGCTATCACGCGCTCATACTTTTGTGCATGTCTGACATCGGGCGGTAAAATGTCGATGTTGTAGGATCGAGCGAACCGACGATAACCGGTTGAGAATAATACAGCGAGTAGACAAAGAGTACATTGTTGACTTGCGAGGTCAACGCGAGGATAAACGGATACAAATACGAAACGATAACGGAGCGGGGCGACAAGCGTGCACGGAGCGGGATCGTACGTTCGAGTGCGCGAGGAACTTGTCGGTATCTCTATTCGTTCAAACAAAAGTTTAAGTACATACAAAAGTAGAAGACAGAAAGAGTACAAATGACACTCGTAGCTCTAACATAATTGATAATAACGAATGGGGTCGCTACAGAGCTCCCCCCTAGAAGACAACCAAAGT
>JTDE01002917.1:57564-79791 GCA_014338405.1 Paragonimus skrjabini miyazakii | reverse complement strand
ATACAGTATTTATTAACGGAAAACGATAACTTCCCCGGCTTTCGAAGTCCATAACGTCTAAAAGCGTGCAATGTTCTTTTTTTTGAGAGAGAAAAAATTTTGCTAACAGCTTTGCTGTAGGTTGAGCCTAGCAAGATATCGCTAACTAGGTTTAACATATCTCGGGGGAGGCGTGGTATGAGTTGCGAGAACTTGTCTGCATCGCTTGTTATGCGCCGGTTGTTAGACTCTATTTCTAGCACGGCAAACCACAACTCTGAATCAAGATCTCCGAAAGCAGGAACGGCTAAGGTGATCAGTGATATGGAAGACGAACATTCAGACTAAATTCTATGGCGATTGAGTTGATGAAAACGATATAAAAATTAAAGGAGTATCTACCGGTTGAGAACAATACAGCGAGTAAACATAGAGTTTATTGCTGACTTGCGAGATCAACGCGAGAATAAACGGATACAAATACGAAACGATAACGGAGCGGATCGACAAATGTCTATGTACGTACAAAAGTAGGAAACAAGAAGGAAACAAGAAGGATAGGGTCGCTACAAAGTTTATTCTTGAGAGGCGGCATGCCTGGATGCGCTACCAATAGTATCAATCCAAGGGTGCTTATTCGCACATCAGATAATGTTGCACCACGCTTATCAAGATAGCTTGAATCAACAATAGCGGCCAACCGTACGTTTTTCCGATGACTAAGAAAAGCTTGTTCCGATACACATCCCCGACCCGGAAAGCAAAGGCTTGAATACAGCAGCTCTAAGGTCCGGCAGGACATATGAACCCCAAAGCAGAATCCGTGAATGCATTGGGGACCTAAATGGTAACGTTTTATTTCAGACCCCTTCAATTCCTCAAATTCGAAGTGCCAACCGACTGAGAGACGTCGTTGCCACTGTGGATATTTTGTCCACAGCTATCCTTGGTGAGCTTCTGCGGCTTAAGGTTAATTGTTTTTATCCAGACTGTACTCCACCCAGACCATTGCGCGAAGCTGCCGAGCAGCTTGCTAAGTTCCTTAGCATGTTACTTAAGCAGCCCATCCCAAGTGGCTTGGTACCCGGTAGTTGGAGGCTTGCTACAATTACTCCCGTCCTCAGCGATGACAGATGCAATCATCCTGGTGACTGTCGTTTGATCGCTATGCTATCATGCTTGCCAAGAGTGTTGGAGGCACTTGTGCGCAACTCGCCCTAACAATACCTATCTTCTCGCAATTTCTACACCGATGTGCAGCATGTCTTCAGAAAGGGTCATTCTTTCATGACAAATCTACTGATAGCCAGTGGATGAACTTAGCGGACCAGGGTATTGGTATTGATGTCGATTACCTGGACTTTTCAGTTGCCATGGCAGGTTCATTAGTGTATCTCAAGGTACTGTACTTGGACCGCTTCTGTTCTTTACTGTGGTGATTGTCACTGAACCGATTTCTCATTACTGTTGTTTTATTACATTGCTGACTACAAGTTGTACAATTGCGCTCGAAGGATAAATTACTTGCTTTGCCTAGTTCGGTCGTTATTACTATTGCATCGAAGCTAGCTCTGGGGTTCAGCTAATTCAACTACTTCATTTCTGTATTTCTGGAATCATCACATTTACCTCCTTCAGTGATCTTCTTCCTTCGATTTCTTCTCCGCTGCCACTGTTTTTGGATGGCGTTGAACATTATCAGCTATGGAGTGCACTGAATGTCAACTCCGTCCTACAGAACGAGTGTCTTGTTCAACAGTTCGCAGATGATTAGGCTTGCACTCAACGCTCAGAAACGCGAGGTTACGCATAGTCAACACCTGGTGAGTACTGCCTACTATTTGAATGACTTCCCTCAGTAGTCGGTTCTCGTAGAGAAGGATCTGGAGACGACCGTTTCACAATCGGTGTTCAGCTCATTCAACTTTTTGGGTAGTACGATCCTTCTTGTTTCAAGCTTTTATATAATAACTTCATCCGGACGCACCTCGAAACTGGATCTGACATCTGACCTCTCTTTGTTCAGGGGAACAACTTGTTCCTTCGAAGATGTTCAACAGCTTGTGACTAAAGCCGCTCGTGGGTTAAAAGCCAAGCCACATAAAGAACAATTATTCATTAGATTTCCGTCGGATTGAAAATGACCTGATCATCTTGATTATCAAAACGCCTGACCAGCGTGTAAATAAGTGCTCACTGTGGCCAGAACGAGCAGTCTGAGGGGCTATCATCTTAAAATTGAGAAACAATATAGCCGACCGGAGTGCATGTATAGTTTTTCTCATCGTACGTCTACGGGCCATGGAATGTTCTTCCAGTGTATGTAATTTCTGCCAACTCTGTCTTCAGTTTCGAGACGCGTTGTGATCACCATTTTCTGTCTTAGCTTGGATACCACACTTACTTTTCCGTCTCAGCGTTGTTACTTTCGACTCTGCTATTCAGAGCACCGCGACATGAAACGCTCAGAGGCTGCTGTTTCTGTTATTAGGTCATTGATTTATTAAAGAATAATTTTCATCGTACAGTGCACCAACGAAAATAGGGAAAAGAAACTGTGGATCGGCATGACCAAAGTTGTCGGAAAATACCTATTAACTTAGAAAACCATAGAGCTCGTTGGCCGAAAGGAACAAAATGCACAAGTGACTTGACTAATTTGAGCTTGACGTACTTGTTCCTTGTTAACGACATGTTGAGAGTACGTCGATTAACTACAAATCCGATATGGTTATTACATTCGCTACAACTTCAGGTAGCCACGAAACCACGGCCAGTGACACCTATCCTAGCAAACACATGGCCAACTCCGAGGTGTTGGCCAACATCTGGCCAACGGTTGGCCACACAGTAGGCGAATCATATAAGAATAATAACTGGTATTGACTACGCTCATTGTGGTATTCAAACGGGCTGTTAAAAATTTCTAAAACACCCCAGTAAACACGCCGACTCTGGCCCGGAGTCGGTCCGACTCTGGCACGAGTTGGCAAGGAGTCGGATCCGAGTGGGCGTGCAACAAAATCCAGAGCCGGTCCGACTCTGGCCAGAGTCGGACCGGCTCTGGATTTTGTTGCACGCCCACTCGGATCCGACTCCTTGCCAACTCGTGCCAGAGTCGGACCGACTCCGGGCCAGAGTCGGTGTGTTTGCTGGGATATTATGAAGCCCCTACAGAATACTGGAATCGCAACTTCTGGTTACCGAAATTTTGATAACCTGCTTTCAACTGACAGTGGAAGGGACACTTCGGAATCAGTGCATCAGTAATTTTACAGATGAGCTTCAACCAACGAAATTCTTCGGGCACCAACATGGGACCATTCTCTTTCATGACTGCTAGCGGAAGTGCGCCAAGGTCGAAAACCCCGTCAGACAACACCTTCGATTTCATCTTCAGAATGCGGCCTATCACGACAGGTCCTTTAAAATATCTGACGACAGTACGCCTTCGCAACACGAACTAGTAACTCGTGGTCTTCTGAGAGATCTGTGATCACTCACTACAATTTTTTCTTGCTGTGGGCGAACAGTTGACTCTCACCTACAGATAACACATTGCACATATCTGAGTTATATAACCCGCTTGGAGCACCGAAACATTGAGTAATCGAACGTCGACTACACGTGTGGTATTCGACTTGAACTCTGTTCTCGGAGTTCTGAAAGGCAACTATTGACAGTGCTGTCCAATAGAAACCAAATACAGTTGAGGTTAATATAAAACCCTGCTTCATATCAACGACGATTTTAACATTACCAGAGGATGATCCACGCGAATGCTCCCTGGCCTGCATACACAAAGGCAAGAATTCAGTTTAATTAATAAACTTACCTGGACACCCAAACTAACCAAGCAGTCTACAATGCCTCAGGAATCAGAAAAACAAATATCTCAGAATAATTCCAGTGATCATACAGCGACTGGTTGCGTCCACGATCATCTACCTGGGTAGGCTGAGTAGTAAACGCGATGTCAACTTTTCCGCATTTCGTCCAAAAACCTCAAGATTTCTCCGGATTAGCAGTCTCCAAATGTTCGGAACTGAGTCGGTTCAGTAAAATCCTTGCCAGCAGGTTCTTAACGTAACTCAGCAGACTGATGCTCTAACTTTCGTTGCTCTGTCTGTCCCTTTATATAAAAGACAAGGTACGATCAGAACATACCTGAACTACTGAGGGATTGTTCCCTGCCACCAAATGTAGCAAATCAATTAGGGCAAAGCACTTTCCGGAGCTTGAATGTCAAGCCTCAGAAGTTTCACTGACAATCCATCTCTATCCGCCGTCTTTTCGTTTCGTAACTGCTAACCAGCTATCTGAAACTTCGCTAAATCTGATGAGAGATCACGTGATCCTATAACGGCTCGCTGTGGCAGGTTATTCAGGGTCATCGAGTCAATAGTAGCAGGCCGACTAAGTAAGCTACCAAACTGTTTGTGCTAGAATTATGTTCCCCGGTTGAGTGCATGAAAAACCGGGGTCCCCGTCATTCACTGTTTCAGTAGACTAGACAAATGGGCCAAGAATCACCTCAGACAAACAGTTGAATGACTTGGGTTGTCAGCGGTTCAAACAGCCATACCTAAACTCGATTTACTTTTCCCGCCAGTCCTCCTTAATCCCGAAGTCATTTTTGGGACCGTTGCTATTCACCTGTGGTGATTGTCACGAAACTTATTTCTTATTATTGCTGTTTTGTTACATTGTTGACAATATGTTGTACAATTGCGCTGGAGAGATAAATTACCTGCTTTGTTTAGTTCGGTTGTTAGTACTATTGCTCTGAGGTTGAGCCAAGTCAACTACTTTATTTCTGTATTCATGGAACCCCCACATCACCCTATGCATGAATGAAATACCGTCGTGTTTGTCTTCGAGCGTTCTGTTGTACGCAGACGACACGAAACTTTGGAGGGTCATTCATGAGCCCTCCGATGAATCCAGTCTACAATCAGATTTTGATACATTGTGTAACTGGTGTAGGTTTAATAAAATACTGTTGAATGCGGCGAAGTGTAGTCTTGGGGCTACGTCATAACAGTGCGACCTAATATCACCTTGATAATGTTGGACTTTGTGTATCTGAACAGGAGAAAGACTTAGGATCGATTGTCACCCAGGATCTAAGTCTTTCCGTTAACTGCAAAATGATGGCACGGGAAGCAACTAGTGTATCTAACTTCATCAACCGTAGCCTAAAATGCATAACCCGGCAAACTTCATCCCCATTTATTGCACCCTAGTTTGCCATTTACTAGAAGTAAATATTTAAGCCTATTCCCCTTATCACCGTAAGGATGTTTTAATGCTTGAACAAGTTCAACGCACGGCTACAAAGCAAGTAAGGAGCCTTCGGTACCTGAGTTATCAGAGCAAGCTTCGGAGTTTGAATCTGTTTAACCTAGAGTTTCGAAGGATGAGAGGAATCACCATACTATCCTACAAAATATTAACCGACTACAATCATTTTTGCTCATCCATCCTACCCAGAGCTGAACATTTAATTTCAGGAGGGAATAATCTTAGTCTTAAGCATCAACGTTACCATTGGCTTTGCCGGCGTTGTTCGTTTGCACTCCGAGTGGTTCCCTTCTGGAACAACCTGCCAGAAGAGTTCGTATCAGCCCCGACCCTTGACATATTTAAAATAAGATTGGACGAATATTTCAGGGTAACTTCAAATATTTTCAGTCCGCCTGCTCTTCCAAACAATTATCGATAGGGAGGGAAACCAATATAGAAGGAACTACACAAATAAGTATGGCTGGCATGTTGTGGTGTGTCTGTTTGTGCACTATGCCTGATGAGTGTCTGTATGTATGTCCTGCGGGTGAGTGCATGTGCGTATTTGCGATTGCCTGATGCAGACAACTGGATCCTTGCACCATACAATTTCCTCTTTGCATCTCTTAACAACTCTGTGCTTATATTCCGACGATCCTCCTCAACTCAAGATTGTCCTAAGCCAAAGTCCTTGTTCCGTGCCACCCAGAAGCAGGTCAATAACAAGTCGGGGACTTTTCTGGATCTGCAAAAAACCCGTGAAACGTGTAGTAAATGAAACATATTTGTGAAGATCACCGAGCACATTGTCTCCGTCTTGCTCCAGAGTGGATGCTTTCCGAACACAGATGAGTAATTTGCTGTGGAACATAGTGGAAGCGGCATTCCTATCCAGGTAGACAATGGATAGCGCATTCGTAGACAGCTTAATAGTTTTGTTTACAATCGAAGTTGGCGAGCAACATAGACACATCCACAACTTACGTTGACGTGGAAGCGAGTGCACGATACACTGATTTGGATACAATAGATGCTGTACACCAATCTCCCGTTGACTACAAGGTGTGTTTACTCCCCTATTTCACACCAGAACCGACTAAAAATAAGATCACTGCTTATAGTGCACAAACGTTGGATGCAGGATAAGAAAATAATTTTGATATTGCTGAGTTGCTGTGGTTGTTTCTTTCAGAAGAATGCCTTTATGGGCACGTTGAGGGTACTGAATGTGCTGAGCCCTCAACTTCGAAGTCTGTCGGAGGATCCACCGGCATTAATGAGATCACCACTGTCAGTCGTACTGCAAAAAGTCAAACCGAAAAAATGTATCCTATAGTTTGAAGAAGACCCTGGCCGTTGTATCCCATCTGTTAACGGGCCTTTTCAAACCGGCCGTTCAACTCAACATGAGTGGATAAAGCGTTTCGAAGCCGTTGAACATCTTACGACTTATTTGTGTCATTGTTGACCCACCTTTTGACCCCCCTTGCATTGTTGGTAATTAAAGTGGATCCACTAGGTTTTTGCATGTCGGGAAGTGAATTTAATGTGAAGTTCTCTGCCGAACCATTATTCTCGACAAGCCTGCTAGGTCTTTTGTAAAGCAATCTATCGATCAGGGTATACATTACGACTATGATAAATGCACTCAACAAGGTTTATATCATACTAACGAAGTAATATCCCTCTTCACCGATGCTCCTATGCACATGTCATGCTCCGAAGTGATGTTTCATTCCAGCACCTCCATTCACCAATCACTTGATACGATTACTTACTTCTCCACTAATTATACGTAATCCGTCTGTATGGGAGCTGCTAAAAAGATGGCTAACGTGTTGACAGCTAGATTCGTTGGAACGTTCGCCTTCCAGTAACTGATTGTCTAGTGTAATAATAACGCTACTGATGTATAAACATCCCATCTTTGCAACCCCCGCCTTTATTTCAGTGAGGTGAGCAATATTCCTTCATTCATTATTTGGGTATTCTCACTGAAGGTCGTTGGTCCTCAGGGTGCAGGTTTGGAACTGTAGAGCTCAACGTAGATGTTACGCAGCCGAAAATTTTGTGATGTATTATTATGCACTTACGTAATATGCGTAAGATACCGTCATTTTCCATAAAATGGGGGCACACTGTAATGGTTCAAGCACTGCACACTCTTCCAACGAGGTACACTCGATGTTAAGTTTTGTTTTCACGAAGAACAAGCAAGTGTGAGATGTAGCAGGGTGACCGACGATATGGTGGGTTCAAGATAAGGGTAGTCGTGGTACCGGTGACGAAGTGAGCGTCGCGTATCAATTCGCTTTCAAAACGACGAGAGTAGTCTGGGTGCAAACTTCACCTGCTTGGTTGGGGTGACGGGGGAGTGTGCTGGTAGGATAGTCATGGAAATGGTGACGTCGGGTAGTGATATCGTCAGCAACCAGCTGGAATAGAATGTTTGTGTTGATAAACTCATAGGAACACACTAATAAAACAGACAGTCGGCGTTCTCACTGACTGTATTGATGCCATGGGGTCTGAGTACTTTTGACCAGGCTGCTGAGTTGCGATAAGGCCGTCGCAGGCTCAAAAACGTGATCCGAAAAATGATACAACGCAATTCGCCAGTCATCGAAGAATTGAGATGGCCAGCGATTACGGAACAGACACCAAACACTTGAGTAGTTTTTATCGATCCAGTATGAGATACACCTAGAGCATGCCTTCCAGAACTCACATTATTTCAATGGAAGCCGCAAAAGCGATACTGCAACGGTTTTTCACCGCAGTGTGGAGTGGCTTTCAGGCCGTACGCTGCTGCAATGACCCCGTGACGCACGCACATTTCACGGCTGGAAAGACAATATATTGTGTCTGAGTATGTCCCAAATTAACTCAAGGGATATCAGTCGGGGTCTCTGACTCAGCAGTTTGATTTGGGCACAAAAGAAAAAAGGGGTTTCTTGAAGAATCCCACCTAAAGTAGTTGATTTCAAAACCCTGACCAACGAGACAACGGAATATAAGGTTTCCTTGGGAGACCCCACCCATACCTAATGACCCAAATGTCTGACTCATTTAGCAATGAGAAGCTAACCCAGTTCGAGTGCGCAGTGAATATGGCATTAATGTCTCACCAGGATTACTACTGCACATAGCAGATGTATTGTACAGTAAAACAAGCTGTTGAGTAGTGCGAGATTTTCTACCGTACGGGATAACACACCGGCGATCACGGCCAACCATCGGGTGTTCGGGGTGCACCTTGTTTGAGAGTACATTTTCTAACTCTTTTCTTTCGAATGCAGAAGACATCACTGTCACCACCGTAAATATGGTTTCTATTTACTCAGGGTAGTTTAACTGTCTGAGCATTCGTACACAGTCATCAGTGCTTTTTATTGGCTTGACTGACATGAATGATTCGGAAAGGATCCAAGTTCCATTCAGTATAGCGCCTCGAATCTAAACAGCACATAGGCCTAGTCACAACATCAAGGAAGCAGGAAGGGGGGCACACTCAACAACGAACTGCAGAAATTTCTACTCAGACAAACACCCAAGGATTTGCTCAAGGTTAAGTTACATCAACGGGCTCGACAAACAAGCTTGTAGAGTTGCAGAAAACGCACGGGTGGAGGGCTTGAGAAGACAAACTCGGTCATGATCGGTTGCCATCATGAGTGAAATAGTAGCTTGAACAGACCGAATCGTCGGTTACAGAACAGGTATATGTAATCGAAGATAGTAAATCTCAATAATTGATGACTAACTCAGTCATGGTATAGAAAGGAAATCAGTCTGTCGGATTTAAGGTTAAAATCAACAGAAAGTAATTAATGAGAATTCAGATCTAAACGATATACTTTTCCACGTAAGATGAGGCACCCAGCATACTTTACTAACCTCCACGACCAAACCCCACAGGGTTGATGTTAGCCCGTTGAAAGAGGAAATTCATAAATAGATACTAGAACAATCGACTCGTTACAAAGTTAACTAGTTTTAACAAATAGAATTTGGGATACTCATTCAGTACGGAATCACGGGCTTAACGGAAATCCTAACCGCGTGAATGGATGAGAAGTCGCCATCACGATTGTCCTAACAACAATCACCTGTTGGATACCGGATAGGACAGTGACTGGATCTAGGCCTCCAGCTTCTAACTGGTGTAATAATCACTGAAAACGAAAATTCTGCAATACATTACTTAACTAAACTTGAAAAATTTCCCAACACTTCAGTTAGGAATGTAGGATAACTTCCTAAATTCTTTCCGTTATGTAACTTTCGCATCACATATCACGACCTTCATCACCACAGCTCGCAAAGCGGGTTGACAGAAAATGCATCCTAACTACTCAAAAAACAAATTCGCTGAATCACTTACTCAAAAGCCGGCCCTTTAACTAACCATCTAGTCTTTTCCAATCAATACAACATTCAGAATGCCTTACTTGCACCATCGTTTGGGGCTGAAATTATCGGATGCCATCATGAGACGATGGAAGATGCACATCTGTAGTCTTGAGTGTTCAGAACTTCAGTTAGTTCACGGGCATTTAAAAAACCGAACCGAATAACAGCGTTTCGTGTGGCGGATTTATTTCACTAAGAACCTTTCGATTCTGAGGCCAAATATTTTAATCACGCGCATGACTAACACCATACAATTCGAATATCATATCTACGACAGTAGTTCTTGCCAGTTAAGCGCTTGTACCAGGCCCTATACGATAGAGCAGTTTCTAATTGAGCGACTAGGATGCCTGATGAGTATACAGAATAAACAAACCGATCTTTTGGAGAGCGGCATATTGAAGCATTGACAAACCTTCACTTCTGATTAAGGTGCTCAAACGTAAAACGATGTACCACTGTTTTACGATGTGCAATCTCACAGCGACACACCACGTCGATTTCGTGTAGGCTCGACAGACAGGGATCATCACAATGAAATGACAGAGCATAACCGGTTGAACTGAGATGTCTCTGTTTGAATATCGTTCAGACCAACCTTACTTCATGAATACAAACGGAAACCAAGCCCACTGTGCATTGTTGTATTGAAAGTGAGCATCGGGAAACAAGCTACCACAATTCTGATTCCATTCGGTCGATGCAGAGAGATGTGTACCCAGACTGACCCATTGCGCTAGCAAGCTACACATTACAAACGCTGAATTATCTAGTAGCCTACAGTAGTCATAGTGCACACACATAGAGACACTTGCCACAAATAATGCAAGGAAGAGCAACCAATCTCGTTCACGAGTAGATTGACCATAAGTAGTGTAGCGAGATCAATTCAGGATTCACAATGACCTCAAACAATAGACGCAACTCTCCGCTTGGTTACCCAAGAACGAATAAGAGTGGCATGAAAGCTTAAATAAATCTAAATATTTATAAAAATGATAGGACAGGATACTGTCAGGAATGCAAGTAGCCTGAAGATCCAAAAAATAGTGCTCGAGAAAAAAACGAGGTAAATTATGAAAACTTGAGACTAGAACGAAAAAAATAGCCGCTAGAGATGATTGGATAATACTTCCGGCAGTTCGGCGCGATGACGGATTTCTTCTAAGGAATATTCTTTCAGAAGTATACCGTTTTCGAAAACGGGCACAAGGAGATCCTGGGAAAAGTAAACAAAATCAAATCTGGAGAGTAGATATAAAGGAACTGTTTTTTGAGAACATATGGTGGGTCATTTTATCGACTCAAACAAAAAAAGCATTTACCATAATACAAATTATTAGAATACCTATAGAAGCTCAGTTTAAATTGACCTATTCTGCACACGAGTAGTCCAAATAATCTGAATACGAACCACACATGTTCAAGTGGAAGGTTGGTCCCGTTATCAACGAACAAATAAGAGGCGGTGAAAACAATAAAGGTAGGTTCTTAGACTTATGTGTTTGTGTAATGTGCTGCGTTATTCGTAGGGCAGTTACATCAAAAGTGAGCCACAATACGAAGGAATCAATGTTTAAAACCAACACAGGGATTGTGAATTAGTTAAATCTATCGATATATATTGCAGAATGATGACGAGATGAACATGGATCCTTATTAGGCCGTTAAACAGTGTTAGAGTATATACTACCCTTAGACAGTACGCCTAGGTTAAACACCATAGAGACTGAATAGGGAATCGGAAAATAAGGAGAGTATATTGTTCACAACATAAAAACTGTGACACTTGAGAATATTGCCCTAATGTCGTCTAGCCTTTGAATGCCGGCAAAACAACTTAGTAGCCAACAAGTAAGACGTTAACATTCAAAAGTCTACAAGTAGATATAATCCATGAACCATTAAACTGGGCCACAGTACTTACCTAAGTTCGAGAGTCCTATTCAATCGTTTACGAACTTAGTAGAACAGTTTAGTATTCACAGATGTACGTGAACGAATTATGTGGAATGGGGACGCAGTTTTTCAATAGGTGAGAAAGTATCCATAAATACTCATGGTGCTTTCAAACAAACAACCAAAATACGATCTCTTGTTTCGAAACGTGTAACGAGTGAACGCATTTTTAAAAAATAGAAAACCACATTCGTTCATTACGTTGAATGAAAATGAGTGTTCAACACGAGATTATTAGATAGTCAGCAAATGGAGATGTATCACAGTTCAAGCCGCAAGTAAATCGAATCAGACCATTCGAAAATACATGGAATTTGTTTGCACTGGTTAACAAAAATGATCAAGAAATCATTAGCACTGCCTACATAGCATGGACCAAATGGGACATACTCATGACTCTCGTTAACCACTCGCTGAATGTCTACGTAAGCGCACTTGCCCTTCGGTATCAGTATTGTGAGCCAAGAACACGGATGGCGCAAGGGTTACTTATTCGCGAAACCAACACATGGGTTATGCGTTTCAACAGGACAACAGACAAAAACACTCATCTGCGTACGGCACTGGTCCCAGAACGTCACGGTTGACACAGACGCCAATGTTCAGTTTCTGCATGTACCGGAAACCATTTAATGCTCTGCTGCACTCCGATATCTCTTTTTGTACTTTTTCCGCGGCTACTTCAATGTCAAAATCTATGCTCTTGACCCAATACTGAATAGCAGCGTTGTGAGTAGCGTAGTGCGATCGCCCGTCCTTGCTACACCAGTCGTCTCAATGACCTTTAATGAATACCCGTTATTTTTTAACTTATTCTTTGTCATAATATCTACCTCATCATGTAAGCATTAGGACCTTCCGGAAACGGTATACCCTGCAGCAGCGCAGAAAAGTGACATAAACCAGCTATGGTTTGTTCAACTCCATCATGTACTTTGTTAACTTGACACGGAGAAACACTCGACCATAGTTGTTGTTGTTGCTGTTGTGTCATTGTGAATCGGTCAATCAAGTACGCAACATATAAAAGGCCTGTCTTTTTATTCTGGCCCTAAACAACACCATTATCACTTTAATGGTAATACAGATGGTTGATCAAAAGAAACTACACAACACGATCACAGAGCGCTCATGAGATACATGAATGAGAGCCATTTTGCTTCAGCGTCGATTTGACAAAGCGCGTGTGTGTCTTCTGCATTAACCAACGCTTTGAACATACGAGAAAACAGGTACTGTATTAACGATGAAACAGCATGTAAAATGCTGTGAACGAATGCGCGGCAAGGTTTGAAGGCACGACGGCGGAGAAAACCAGGATACATTACGCAGCTTAGTAAGAGAGGGCGAAGAATAGGTGCTGTAAACTTTACCAAATAGGAATCAGCCCGTTAATCATGTAACGTTAACACTTACACATATGCAGGATAATTTTCCACAGATTGTGGTATTCATTCTTCTATCCAGCTGCGTGCGATCTGCTGGATATTGCTTCGAGCCAGTGAAAACCATGAGAGATGTTGAGTCAAAAATAACACATATACAACAGAGGTGACTTAGGCGATCGACACTGAGGAGGATTAAACGTGTGGAAAAGTACTGACCGAACAGAAAGTGGCATAGTCTATCGTGTCTGGTTCGATAGTGAATACTCATACCTCATGGTCTAAAATTCAGTTTTGATGCGGTGGTAATCAATGTGTACAAGTTTTTATACTCTGTCGAACAGTGTCGTGCCAGGTATTCAATTTTGCCCAACAATTTGTATGAACGTTATGTGATTTTCAACTTCGAACTCTAATCCATTATGCATTTCTGAACGAGGATTCACATTTTGCACCATATACATTCAATCACTAGTTACAGAACATCAAGAGTATCGTAATGGCACGTGTTTATATTAGACAACATGAAAAACTGCGTTCGGAATCGCAATCATGCGTTTAGATTTCCTTGCAGAGATTGACGGTTGGACAGGGTTATCAAACAGCAAGGATACTGTAACAACTATCACACGTGATCAGTTGGGGGTAAGGAGCAGTTAAACGTGAAATCATAAGAAAACAATTGGAAATTTAGGCCAATTGGATAGATCAGCAGATGAATTTATTGGTTTTGGACAAAAACAGATGTCCTAAAATGAGCACACATCGACTAAGTAACACAATTAGTTGAAAAACTCAGAGTAGAACTACTAAACCTTCAACACATTAGTAACAGTTGAAAAGATTCCATGGTAACGACATCATGAAAGAGATGAACCTAGCTGTTAACGTTCGAAAAATAATGATGGAAATATGCTAGTCTATATTTAATGACTGATAGAATCATAGTGAGTGAACTGAAATAAAAATCCAGTGGTTGACACGGAAAAATAGAACGTACAAAATGAAACTGACAAATGATTCCGATAAACGAATCATAGCGATTGAATACTACGTGATTCACAAAAACATGATGGACCAGTATCCAATTGAACCGCATCAGCAAAATAAACAGGTTTGATAGATTGGGTAAACGCGGATCGAAGTGTAGCAAGTTTAGAAGCTGTATTCAGTAGGATGAACGAATAGTTATGAGAAGCGATAATAGACAAGTCTATCAGAAGAGGTAAATCAAAGATTGTGAACAATGGCCAAAGTTCTGTTTCAGAACAATCTAAATTGAAAATCGGTCTGTAAACAAAAAAAATCACAATGAAGACGATTTGGTAACGGAAAGGTTTCGGTAAAGTTGATGAAGGTGAACTATATGAATATGTTAGCCTTCTAAGAATTTCAAATATGCAATCACTGGGGAGTACATGTATACAGTATTCCGTAAAAAAAACGCCATAAAAAAATCACGATCATCTATTGAATACGATCGTTTTGCCGTATACCTAAATAGTAAAACCCAATTGTTAGTGCTTTGGAAACTTTAATCATGTCATCAATGAAAGAAGCTTAGAGTTAGAAATGTTAAGATCAACTAAGAATCTGATATACGGAAAAGTGTACTACAAAACTTCGGTTGTCATAACAGATTCATCCGATGCCACGGTAACCAAAGGTTCTAACTCATAAATAAACATGAATAGGGTAGTACACAAAACACTTTGAATGACGAGATACCCTTATACGAACTTTGGTTGCAAGGAAGAATAGCTTATGCAGTGTATTTTGAAAAATAACCCATATGTTACATGAGATCAGAAGAAAACGATCTCAAAGGAGGCTTACACGCGATAAAACCTAGGAAACCAACGATGGGCAAACTGATTAAATTTATGCTGTCTAAACAGAACATCCGAATGAGACTAAGCATATTACAGTATACGCTACAAACAATCACAGTGCGTTCGCACACGATTAACCAACGACTATTCAACTATCCTGCACACAAATCTTGCTCACGCATTGTTAGGAGATGCATCTCCTAACGAGACAGCCAGGACGCATGACGTCACATCTATCGGCCGGCCCAGCTCGCATGGTGTGGTCGTGGGTAGTGGCATGGTTCCACTCAGCCAATCAGATTGCAGGTGTGCGGTCGAACGCCTATGCGCTATCTGGATTGTGTTTATTCTCGCACTGCTTTTTGATGCCCTCCGTGACGTGATTTGCTCTGACAGTCCGACTGCCATATATGACTGTCTAATTCGATTCGCCCTGTCTGTGGGCCATCTATGGTAACCGTTTTGTTTTATAAATTTAAAGCCTCTGTGGCCTAACTTTGTCTCGCTCTTCCAATAAACGATGTTGCCGCGTCCCTTCTCATTCCTCGGTTTTGGGTCTACCGACTGAGCGCGTAACCAAGGCGACGATCCAATACGCATGTAAACACACACACACACACAGATAATCTGAGTGAAGTATGTTACAAAAGTGAAAACTAGCACTCTTCACTGAATTTTTACCGAGCAGTGAATAATGCGGAGATAACAGGCAGTTCACAGGATAGAGCTAGATAGAAACACGCGGAAAAGCTAACGAATGTGGACAACAGGGTGTATTAGTGATCCGATAACGTTAAGCCGCCCTAGGTTAAGAAAACCAAAACATGCGTAAAGTAACGGTCAACTGTTTTTGGATACACAGGAGAAGCTTGCGGCTAGCGGGGAACAAAACCTTTCAAGAGCTTAAATCAGAAACAGAGTCGAATTTACTTGGAAGTTCCACGAAGCCGTAACGTACAGAATCATATTTATGCCTGGCAGATGAGTTGCCACATTCTCCATAAAGCAACTGACCGAACTTTACATAGGCATTCGTTTTCCCAAACAAAGCCGAACGAACTTTCAAAACCGCTGGGTTAGATCACTGATGTGTTCGGAATCTCATCGAGCACTTCTAACAGATGATTCTAACGGGTGCAATCAACCCACTCAAATCTGCTGCATCTAGAAATACCTGTTCATAAATTTGACTCAGCTTCCTACTTACTGGCCTTTACAAACGCACTAATTAATTATCTATCCCCTTGGTGGTTTGAGGTACAGATTGATTGTCATCATTGTACTGAAAGTACAGAGAAACCGTGTGGTATCAGTCTTCGGTCTAATTTGTTCAAATACTTTACATTCTCCCAAGTACAGCTTCGTTGATAGATAAAATTTCGCACACTTGCAGTTGAAAAGAGTACTTAGAATGTAGCCACCCCAGTAATCTCCCTCCTACTCTTGGTGTGTTGATCAAGCTAACAAAGAGGATACATTGGTTCTGAAATGTAATCATTCAATCTGTACAAACATAAGATGGTTCAGGCACAACCATTTAGGACCTAATCAACTGATTAGAAAGAATCTACCCGAAATCGCGAACGGTCATCAGGTCTGATTCTAGTCCGTCTGTCAGGTGATATGGGATACGTAGTAACATACGCAAATAACACGCGACACATGGTGTCAGAATCCGTGGACAGGACAATTATAAGAACAGAAGACAACCGAAACGAATTGAGATGACGCACATAGAGTATGAATGCAATGAACAGAAGTAACACAAGTTTACCTGAAAAAAATTGCAACAGACAACTAACCTGACTTGGTTTCTACGTGACGGAAAAGACTGTATTATCACTGATTATATTCATAACACGGTGAGATTGCTGAGATACATGAACCACCCTCGTTAAACCTACGGTGATGCATCAAAATCCAATGACCAAACAACCAAGCGTATTGCAAATTAGGGCCTGTTATTCACAATTAAACCACTCCGCGGTGTAACCTTAACGCAAAGAAAGAGTAATACACAGGCGCCTCGTTTCACATAAGACAGGTGGGCACTATAAAAGGGATATGCGATCCGACAGAATAAACTGTCGACATCCTAAATTCACAAAAACTTAAAGTTTTAAAGCTCTAACTGAGCGAGTCCTGCTGTCATTCATAGCAATCAGTTTACCGTCGAAAAGATGCACAAAGGATTAACAACATGCAATATTTGAAACAGTTGGTTCCCTTCATAAATTTGAACAAAGCAGTAAGAAGACGGACAGAGGTAGATGCTAGCATTTCGTATTGCCTCTTCAGTACCAAATAACAATAACCAGGAACATATATATGACACTATTAGGGTGGGGGGTTAAGAAAATAAAATAGCAAATTAGGTGGAGAACAACAACGCAAAACTATCAGGTCCACGGGAGTCTAAGGCTTACATATAATTGTTTTTGTAAACACAATGCTGGCTTGAAACGACTAATCGCGACCGCCTCAGCGAAACGCAGGAAACGCGGATTAGTGTGACGTATTATAATCCTAAATGTTGATTCAGGATTAATCCCACCGTAATAGTGTCATATATATGTTCCTGGTTATTGTTATTTGGTACTGAAGAGGCAATACGAAATGCTAGCATCTACCTCTGTCCGTCTTCTTACTGCTTTGTTCAAACATGCAATATATAATTTCTAGCTGTGTTATTAAAATAGTTGAAATTGAGGGTAGAGCTATGAAACTAATAAATAAACCACAGGTAAAGGAGCTTATTCGCTGAAATCTACTATATCTAAAATTACACAATGAGAACGTACGCATTCACACATATCAAACACACAGTCGAACTGCAAGTGAGCGTAAGACAGTCTGTATCTTTTCTAGTGGTTTTCACCACTCCACATCGTTAATTGTCAATGGTTCATAGACAACCCTGTCAAACGACAACAACGTTCACGCCACCGAGTCCCGTTATCTGTCGTACCTCTTAAGATTTTTAGGCAGAGAATGATCGGGTCACAAGGAACCTCCACATCGTTCTCAACTTGTTAATGGGTTCTGGCATTGCTTTTTACTAATTCAACGATTGGCCATCTCGTACATTACACCAGTAAGCTGTGATCTCGATAAAATATACGGCGTGGTAAATAACTTGTTAGCGTTTATAATGAGTGATCCAACTAACTTAATCTACGTATCTCTTACGGTTCGACTGATCGAACTAAACTAACACTCACTTGTGAAGTCCGTTTTCGGCCTCCTGATTGTTGACCAGCTAATGCCACTCGATGCAATCGGCCATTTCGACTTTTGGCGGTCTCGTTTCAAAGCATTTCTAAAAGTGGTCTTAACAATGAGACCCTTAAGTGTAAGTGCAATATTTTTTGCCACCAAAAACACATTAGTTAATTAGGCATTCCATGTGGTCCCACAACCGACAGGGCAAACACAAGCGTGGGTAGAGAAACGGTTCTTTGATGCCAATAAGAGACGATGAAAACGCACTCAGAAAATGATTTATCCAATTGTCAACTCACAAATCTCACTAAAGGCGGTTTTATCTGAAGAGATATTAGGTCTACTATAATAGAATAGAAAAACTGTACGCGTGATTATATCTGGAATAAACTTTGAACGGTCACGAAATGAAAAAGAAGTAGCGCTTATAAATTCCCAAACCAATGAATAAAAAGCGCAGAACGATTCTACTTTTTGACAAAAAAGTAATCGTCATGCTGACTGTCAGCCAAAGTTGCACCGTGAAACACTTTGCACGAGTACAACAACAGTTTTGTGATAATGATTATCTGTTCAGTTAAACAACAAACTGCAACACTCTTACCATACTTTCATTCCCGCGGCCTTCTTCCACTGTTTTGTAACTGCCAGTGAGAGGACAACGTTCTAGAGTCAACCGACCCTTCTTTGATGTTTTCTGAAGATCAGTGATTGGATGTTTGCACACATCAGTCTATAAACCGAGCGAAAATCATGAAAAATAAAATGACAGTAATTTCACCAAGAAAATACTGGGTGTGGTGCGATAATAGTAACCGAACACGGATGGGAGTGGGGGATTTGGTTCCGAAGTCCTAGGCACAGCAACGCACGCCTATCAGATAGTAAAACCACCATGATGAGAGAAAGAAGTAAAAAAATGTGACGCTGGACTTCAAACCATTTAATAGGAAGCTCTGTTGCCTGAGGTGACCAGGTTGGATGTTTGTTCTGGTCCTTCTAGCAGCGGGAAAGTGTGATAGATCATCAATGTGCTGTAGTATTTTGATCAAGATTCGTCTGATTCACTGCATGCCTTAAGGTTAACACAATGACAGATTATGCACATACTAGGTTGCCAAAATGTACTAGACTAATAAATGAAGAAATACAGTCGCAAACCGAAGCACATCGTCCGCATCAGTCCTTCGCTCAGAATTTTGCCACCTGGTAGTACTACATGACTGAATTCGGCCTGATTCACCTGGACAAATAGACAGGTGAATAAATTAAGAGGGAAAATGTAGGGCTACTTGGATTCACAAAGAGAAGAAACCGTTGAAGAAACTGTTTCAAATTCTGTCAGTCGTTTTTGTTGCATTTCCTGATTCACCGCACAGCATTGTGATGGACAATTCTGGCGTACTCAGTATGAAGCCGTTGTTCCGCTTCAAGTGAAGGATGCAATGTGATTACGGACTACAGACTCTAACTTATTCTATGTAGAACAAGCTGAGAGAGATAAAACAGACGGTTCGTCTGAAACTGCATTGTTACTGATGTCTCATTTCCACTTTTTTGATTGCCTGTTTGAAAGGTATAAACACCCTCAATTTGCATGTCTGCGTATCGATAGTTCTTTTTAGTGGTTCCTTTTTTTAAAATTTTTCTTGTCAACTAAGGCTTGTTCTTTTCGTCATGGTTGTATGATAGTCAAACAACAGGGTGATCAACTGATGTATTCTTGCCATTGATGACGATTTAGGAAGCTATCAAAAGAGCTTATCCTGATCAACCTGGATCATTCATACAGACATGAATAATAAAGAATGTATCTGTGTTAAAACTAAAAGGCGAAAATTTGGGCGAATAACGAAAAGATTATACAGGTCACGCACTGCGATTTGACAAGTGACTTCCTTCATTTATTAATGTTAACTGTAATTAGTACGGTGAATAAAGGTAACCCTGAATGGTCTGGCTGTCAAGTGCTGAATTCCATCACTGGGTAAGCGGTAGACCAGAACACTGCAATACACTGGCGATGCACGCCACGTGCTAGATGCTGAAAAGATCAGAACAAACACTGAACCTGTCCGCCGCATTCAGCTGAACACCTTACTAGATAGGTCGGAAATTTGTCTGACACGGTTTTCCCCTTTTCTCCTAACGCAGTGATCACCCTCTAGCAAGGATTCGAAAACAAATCACACAACCTTGCCCATGGTTCACAAAAATTGACGCAGTACATCCGCCACAGCAATATTATTTCTCTTTCGCTAGTGAGCAAACAGCAGACAACTACAACGAAGGAGGTACTCGATGACATAGGCAAATGAATGCAAGCAGAGAATGTGGAATACATTAGGAAAATCGGAGAAAATTTAAACGAGAAGATAGTAGGCCGCAGAAGAAAACGCACAGTGCCTGGAGTAGTGCAACGCTCAGTTGGTGATCGAAAAAATAGGGATCAAATGTTCAAAAGAAAACGACGATTAAACGGTTTGAATGATAAGGATTAAAATCGAGTTGCCAATATAAGTTGCACTCCAACAACGTTAGCTGGTCTGTTAAACACAAAACTGAAGGAACTCATACTTGATGTCTTTTGAACACACGATGGCGGATGAGTACTGAACAAATGTACTGCAAAAAACAGCAACTTAGAACTCTACAACCTATGCCAAAAACGTTAGCATTCAATCAAATCAAACACACCCAAGTCCAAGTACGGCAACCTAGCTGATATTGGACACCATCGGAACGTACCAGTGGAGGGAGCCACATTTTGAAGCGGCCTGCGCCAACTGAAGGCTCAGTGTCTTGGACTGAATCAGCTCTACCGCATGGTGAAGCCAAAATGGTGCAGTAATCAAAAATATTCATTCGTAATGATAAATTTCTAGTCGACTGCTATTTTTTGCTTTTGTCGATGTGCGAGCGGCATCTGCTGACTTAACCTTAAACCGTTATTCTGTAATTCAGTATCGGTGACTGGACGTTCCTTCCATGCAAACTTATCGCGCCAGATCACCTAGCACATCAGGATGGAGTATGGAAAGGAGCAGTTTTTTCCCAAACATTGTTATGTATGATGATACATTATCCTTGAAATGTCCACCAGGTGTTACGCGATAGGTGTACACAAGAAGTTGTACAATATACTTCGTTCTTCTGTTCCCTTCAGCATAAATAAATGTGTTTAAACACAACAAGAAAACGTTCCGCCTGGCAGTCGGAGAGGGAGGGTATAGGACAATTTACAGAGCGCAAAACCGTTCCAGCATCAAAGAATTGTGTGCCCTTCAGATGCAAGCGTATTGATAAACTCGAACAGACAGAATACATGATGACGTGTTGATTTGGTTCTAGTCATCAAAGCTCACTAGGTACGCATACCCGATAAGGAGCAGTAACCATGAAAAGAGTCGTGTGCTTAGGGCGAACTTTGACTAATAACCACAACTATGTATGCCCCATATCCTATAAAACTATGACATCCAGAAGATTTAGGCAGAATGAGTTTCCGCACACTTCCAGTTAACGGTTCGAATAGCCCCATGAGTTCATTAGAAGTAAAAGGGTGTTTTGGCGAACAGTCTGTTTTCGGTTATTCATCATCGGGCCAATTAGATAACATTATATATCATCATGGTTGTCAAGCGATCAAAATCAAAAGCAATTAGTCACATAATTGCATCACGAGATTGTGAATTGGAGGGCAATTAGGTGACAAAATTGACCACAACCGTGGGCTGCGCAACCGAATTCCGATCGCTTCCGCGGTGACTCAGCGGAAGCGATCGGAATTCGGTTGTGCAACGCACAGCTGTGCGCTCAGAAGAAATTTGTACAGGCCCTACGGTTACCATGGTCTCATGTGACTGACTCGACACCCCCGATGGTCAAATTTGTCACCTAACTGTCCTCCAATTCACAATTTCGTGATGCAATTATGTGACTAATTGCTTTTGATTTTGATCGCTTGACAACCATGATGACATAAAATGTTATCTAATTGACCTGATGATGAATAACCGAAAACAGACTGTTCGCCAAAACACCTTTTTACTTCCAGTTAAAGCACTCAACGTCTGTACTCTTCTGGGAACCACATCGAGCATGCGATAGACGACACAACGAACTCACAAAAAAAACACCCAACAAAAAAA
>JTDE01002917.1:23670-45630 GCA_014338405.1 Paragonimus skrjabini miyazakii | reverse complement strand
CTTGCTTGTGAACAGGCCACGTTTCTGAACCATAAAGCAAAATGGAACGCACACAACTATAATATACCCTTTTTCACAGCGACAACCGGACGTCTTTTCGACGCCACAGATGACGCAGTTTGGAAAAGGCAACTCGTGCCTTTGCAATCCTCGTTGGTATCTCATCAGCAATATTACAGGCTGACGAGATAGTGCTACCCAAGTATGTGAAACCGTCTACAGTCTCAAGCGGGTTACCTGCAATGAAGAAAGTAGGAGTTGAAGTGCCCCAGTCTTGAAGAAATACTTTGCACTTCGAAGGTGCAAATCGCATTCCATACAAACCAGCTCGGTCACTCAACCTGTTCAGCATGGTCTGAATGTTTTCGACAGAGAGGCTAAGTAAGACAATGTCGTCCGCATACTCCAGATCAGTCAACCTAGCGCCAAGGAGAAGCGTAACACCAAGTTTACTGGACTCCTCAAACACACCTTCCAGAATGTCGTCCACAACAAAACTAAACAAGAGGGGGGAAATTGGACACCCTTAACGAACACCCCTAGAAGCGATGAACGCCAGAGACAGTTGTCCATAAACTCTCACCCTGCTTGTAGTGTGAACATACGGTCGTCCCAACAAATTCAGATGTTTCCCTGGTAATCCTTTGCGAAAAAGACAGCAACTGAATCGAAAACAGCCTTCGTCGCAAGGTTATAATGTGATTAACGCCTCCTCGACCAGATCGGAATCCTGCCTGTTCTCCTCCTATCTGACCTTCTCTTGACTCAGTGAGCCGACGTAAAATGAGACCAGTAAGCAACGTGGACGCTACAGATACTAGACTGATCCTTCTATGGTTGTCCCAGGGATTTCGGGCCCCCTTTTTGAAAACGGGAATTACTGTTGATAGGCACCAATTACAAGGTAGCTCCTCAGTCTCCCAGATCGTCTGGAAGAGTTTTGTCAGTTCTGATGTCAGCCTCTCCCCATCATCCTAGAAAAGAGAAGGAGGGAGGAGGTCTGGACCAGTAGCCTTATTACGCTTTACTGACTTAAGCTTCAGGACCAATTCTGCTTCCGACGGAGGACCGTCT
The DNA here is from genome assembly GCA_014338405.1 of Paragonimus skrjabini miyazakii. NCBI lineage: Eukaryota > Metazoa > Platyhelminthes > Trematoda > Plagiorchiida > Troglotrematidae > Paragonimus > Paragonimus skrjabini miyazakii. The sequence continues at coordinate 44,556 of JTDE01002917.1, read as the reverse complement.
GGAATGCAATAACTGACCAATCGGGCTCTGTTGTTCACATTGTCTGGTTGAGGCCAGCTGAACTGCAGTTCAAAATGTTCAGTCCACCTGTCAAGTCGGCGCGACTGACTGGTAATAAGTGAACTGACTCAAAAGACAGAGCATTGATCAATCAGAGTCGACCGGGGGTGTGGTTCCTACAAATTCTAGAAACAGCCTCTTCAAGATCAACAGCCGAGCTCCGAAAAGCGGATGGTGAATGTAACCAGTTGTATTGCAAAACAAAATTGTCAGGATAGATACACAGTAGCGTTTATAAGGTTGTTCAACCATTCTGTTCGATTTCGATTTTACAATCGACAGCGATCCGTAAAACGCTTTGGATACTCTAGTCGATGACCATGTGCAACTTTCCCGATTATGCTGATGAGATCACCCTGGTGAGTTGCAATGCGCAGGTAGCGCAAGATGCACAAGACAGCTTGGCTAATAAGGGACTACAAAGGAACACTGAATATGTGCCACTGGAATGCAAAATGTTTTGCGGACTAACAAGAGCCCACTCGAAATGACAGATGAAACAGTTGATTCAGAATAAAATCTGATATATCGAACAGCAACTACTGAGATTAAAGACAAGGTCATGCTTAATTGCAGTTGGTGGTTAGCAGCCTGATCTTGATCTCGCACTGCGTCGATGACGTTAGCCGTAAAACACTGCTTGCATATGAGGGCAACAAAATGTGAGTAGGGTTAGCGCCCGACGAGCAACTGGAAAATGACACCCAAACTACCCCGTGAAGCGCCTGCACTTCATCGGCCAATCGTTCGAAGAGATTATGGTGGGAAGCTGACCTGAACAGCTATTTACAGTAACAGTGACAATATACCTGAAGAAAATTGTCCAGGTAAAGAGTGAACAAAAAACTAGTTAAAATAAGTTTAAGTAAAAGAAGTGGAAACTATATGGACATACTTATGCTACCAGTCACAGTACACCATCATCTCGAATAGCATTTCAAATTAGTGATTTGAAAGATCATGAGAACCTCAAACAGGCAAGGTTATTGGATTCATATTTCGTGATCACGCTGTTGTCCTCGTGATGCTTCGTGGTGCTACTCAACTGTTGATAGTCCCAGTAAGTAATACTCAGTACGATAAACACTTATCTTGAAAGCGGAGTACGCTATCCAACCATCGGAAACTGAACATATGAATTATTTGAACGGCAGAGAGCGCGTTCAAGGCACTTCAAATGCGCATCAGCAAACAACTACATTATTCACATAGTCATCACACCTCATGTGGGATAATTAGCGGAGACATCGATGGTCAAATGTAGTAAAATTAACAGATAAGTGCGTCGAAAAAAAATCAAAACGTCAATGAATAGAGACAGTCGAAGAGAAGCTATGGTTTCGGCTTACACAGAAAGAGATGATCAATGCAATGCGGAGTACAAAATCGCATGTGGGCAGGGCATCGTCAAGTGGTCCAGCTCTAGATAGAAGTAACTGCCTGATAAGGCAATCGCGTGATCGAGTATCGTTAAAATCGAGAGACCGAAAACTGAAGTTAGTTACGAAAATGTTAAGTATGTTATGGGAATCTTCATTTGTCACGTTTATACACACATCCCTTGTTTAAAGTAACAAAACCAAAACCGCGTCCATTATAAAGCAGGGAACAGAAACCTGCTGTAAGTATTGTTTTTCATTCCACTTTATGCACACTTGCTTTTAATTAAGAATTTTATAACTTTTGCCAGTCAAACATCGTACACAATCTTGGCAGTCCTTTTGTTGATTACTTGGGATTTATAGATCATTTTGGCAAGGAATGTGTATAACATTAACTGAAGGAGGCTATGACAACAGACAGCATCATATTTGCCAATGACATGCGGCCATATCCTTCAGTTTCTATCCAGAGACGCATAGCATTCTCCGGATTCTAACAGAAGGGCCAGGTAGGGTCGATCGAAATCAAACTTGAAGTTGGTAATTTCATACCTCTATGCCAGACCAGAGATTTCCCGAGTGCCACTTTCCCTGGCTACGTGAACAATGCAAACGGGGTGCGATGCGATGGGAGACGCATAAGCGTGCGCAAACATGCCTAAATCGCCTAAATCGGTGAAGTGAAGCTATTTCGCGAACACGGAGACAACCACCTCTCAATCATCACATCACTGTGGCACCGCCACCACACACGTGCAATGCTGTGTAGACAACGAATGCTGAGATGCCAACTCACGAATAGAAACAAAGCAGTGCGGTTATGTTGCGCAACCCCAGAGTAGGGCAGCACACATAATCACACGATGAACCCTGCCAGTTAGCGATTGATAAATGTTACGCCGATGCAGGAGTTGCTTAAGGTTTGCAAATATCAATCTAGCGTCAACGATGTGTAAATGGATCTCTTCTCTAACACTGTCGTTAGTTGCTACACTATTTCCAGGTTTACACTAAAACCAGACTGTTGCCAATCTGAGTGGATGCAGCCACAAGCCCCTGCCAGCCACCAATAAGCATGTAACAATTAGACGCGATACCTTGGTCACTAAAGAGTCTTACGTATAGTGAACTGTTTGTACAATGTCCCCAAGCAAGATAAAATTCCAGGCTACCATATGGGAGGCCATCCAGTTTTGTGAATGACATCATCGATCACAACGTTGAAGAAAAACGAATATGGGGGAGCTTTGTTGCACATTATTAAAAGAAAGAATGGAAGGCATGGTTTACCGTCAGCTGCAACTTTACTGTACAATACCAACAGAGCAGACGCAGACTTGCTGGATAATCCAGCTCGTAGCAAGCAATCCCAGAGGACAGCCTCGTCAACAATACTTCTACGAATAAACAGACAACCTAAGCATTACTGGTCTGTTTGGACGTGCTAATTCGGTCAATTATGATGTGAGGTTAATGGAGTTGCGGTCGAACCGCTCATCTAATAAATATGAGGGTCGGAGTTTCAATCAGGAAGAGGAAATATCCTACTGATGCTCGGTATAAAGAAAAAAAGTTGAGGCTAAAAGTTTTTTTCAACGTGGACTAGCTGAAAACTTGACATGAATGTAAACGACTCCATCAACTCTGAGTAAAGCGAAAATAGAAAGAAAAACATCCCCCAGGTGATCGTTCATTCGGGCAGTATGGACGATAATTAACTGCAACAAGAGGCTGCCAAAAACAGTTGTCATGGGGGCGTCTTCAAAATCAATGGAATGAAACATAAGTTCCTTTACTAAGCATGTCCCATTCAAATGAAGTGATAAGCCATCTGCTGCTTGGGAACGGGATAATTCCCAACAGACGGTTGAAGGATACACACAAAGTTATATATCTTACAGCCAGGGTGGTAAAGGCCATAGAAATCAAAATAACAGAATATAACCTCACAAAAGAACTGTGGGGAAAATGCGTTTCGTGGGAAACTACAAGCACGCTGATAGAACCCACATCTCTACACACAGACGACTGTAGGCAAAAACATACAGCAACTTACACGGTCATGTAACTGTTCACCCCAAATGTTCTCGCAAGCCTTCCATACGTTGTAACTGTCGGAAACACAGGCGAACGTGCCAGTCTCGTAGGTGTCCAACAAATGATTGTACGCATCGACCTCATGCTCCTCGCCCCAAACGGTCATGGTGCTGAAAAGTTTTAATGAGACGAGAAGAGCATTGTTCAATGAGAATACCTGAACAAATGCCCCGTCCGAATAGTTGCGTACAGAAAAAGAGTTATGATCTAATCGGAAAAAATTGTCATTCACCAGTGGCAGCTTCCGCTGACACGAAATGATAAGATTTACAAGCACCTGCTCGAATAGATCGTCAACATCAATAACTTCGACGAGTTAGGGCTTCAAAATGTTTGTTCCAGCAACCCTTGTCTCAATCAATCACAAAGTCACCTAAATCATTTTACAACCAGAGAGGTCTAAACGGGTAACAAACAAGGATAGTAACTGTTAACTATTGCTGATCAATGCAAACACACGTCGGCCGAATTGCCCAATGCGTACATTCACCAAGGTGTGGATCCATTAGATCATACTGATGAAGTAGGCCGGAGCACTCAAGAAAACAAACTCAAGCGTTTTTATCATAAAGACCAGGGATACATCGATTCAGACCTCAGCCGTTTCTTACCAGTCCAGTCAACCTTAAGTCCTCGCATTTACTGGTTATCCAATGGTATGCACCATTAGTACTGATAACCTTTGGATTCAAGAACATGTCGCCTTTTACCTTATGTGCAGTCATGTATTGTTCGTCCCAAGACGCCTTTTAGGCTAGAATGGAGACTATACTCATTTGTCCTCGAATTTGATTTGGGAAGATTAACAAGGCCAAGTGCGTTATTCTTCACGACAGAGACTTATCGTTTACTTACCTCAAGGGGGAAAATTCCTTTTTCCATGGTAGATACAGCGTATTTTTTCTGGCGTTTGTAATAAAACTCCATATACGATCCCAACAAGCACTGTATCTTTAAGCTCGGTCTTAGAGCAGTCTCACAACATACTGACGTGTTTCCAAACTTACGCAGTTTTGTACGAACCTTGTAAGCAATACACTTTTAAACCGTTCACCCCACAATGATTCACTGTTGGTCGATATAAATATATACTTTTTAATTATTACAATGCACCTCTATCCAAACCGGCAGAACAACTCTTGTCAAATTACTGTAGGCCGCGTTGGTTGACAACGGACTCAGTTATAATGTAAGATACAAATTACAAGCGTCACAGTCAAAACAGATCGCTCGAGCACAACGTAATGTATTGATCTGGTGGCGCTTAACTGTTCAGTCACTATAGCCAGCACAACAAAGGATGAACTATGATATGACAAATATACTTAATATTAAAAACAGCGCGAAAATAAACATTTTTAATTGGAACAGTGTATCAGTATGATGAAAATATGAAAGTTAGGCGCTAACGTAGTAAACGACTTCCGGGAATGAACGCTTGAATCACAGATGCTGAAAAAAAAACACGTTTGTAAAAAGTATGCTTGTGATAGTGAAGTGGGTTTCATCATCATGCTGGACAACACGGGTAACTCAACTGATATCTATTTGACGAACTAGCGTACTTCTAATGGTGTACTCACAGCCGATCGTCTCTTTGGCAGCACACCAGTTAGACGTAAGTGACGAGATTTATTTTACCAGTCGAAATGGATGGGTTTATAGAAGACAAAATTAGACGCGAGCTCAACTTTTCTTTCCCAGGAAGTTGCACGTCCTTTTCTCAAAGGTTGAAATTGATCAGCTGTCTGTGGGTTCGATCCTTGGTAGAGTGTGGTGTTAGGAAAGTTAAGACAACCTTTGACTACTTCGTCAATGGTTACCGAGAGCAATAACTGACTTCTTTGTTCGACTAAGAGCAACTGATTCTACTGACTAATATGCGATAAATTATGCAAACAAATACCTTAGTAAATCCTACATAGGGAAATCCAATGTTTAACCAGTTACTACGGTGCAATTTAGTTTTTCGAAGTACGATTAAATTCCAACGAGAAACATGCCAATTTCGAAATATTGTGATTTCAACAGTTTCATGTTAGGAATCAGTTTGCTGGATTAGCAACATAATAAAACCCCACCTTAGGAAATCTCATATTACCAGAGATCAATAAAAATGAATCGGGAACATTGAGGATGGAATATTTTTGTAGACGTGATAACTTATTATAAAGCTATTTTGCAGGATCACGAGTGCATTAGAAGCTCAAGTTGATCAGTTTAGAGTTTTCAAAGAGGGTGGTGAATTGTTGATCGAGGCTTTTATACAGTGGCCTCAACTGACGGCGATGACTTACAACGTCCATAAGAATTGGAGGCAAGGGGCAATAGTTCCCATATTCAAGAAGAGGACCAGGATACCTACAGAGGACCGCAATTAGCTCGAACAAAGTTGTGATTTGGATGACGGCGTGTGTTAGACTGCATAAACTCAACGCAGCAGGGGAGGCAACAATTATGAGAAAAAAGGCAGAATTTAGTATTAGATGAGGATACATAGTTAGGATTTTTAATCTTCGATTAACTATGAAGTAGTATATCACGTACCGTCGACCAACAATCGCCGTTTATTTCGACAACGATGCGTGTGACTCAGATGACGAAGATGCACTTTTACGGCTGTAAAGCAGTACCGAATAGGCACGTGAATTGTCACTGCCCTATTCCCACAAATTAGCACAGGTTAGTGTCCACAGAGGACTGTCTGGCATACTAAGCCCTGACAGTGACACACGGCAAGTTAGATTACATCCAGATACCCAGAACTTTCGTCAAATCGATTTTTGTGAGCTCACTGTGATTCACGAAGGCATCGCTAGGGTCCTCACCGAGTGATATGTGTGCATACTTATTGTCAGCTGTGGGGATACTCCAACCGTCTAGCAAGCGTTTCAATGCGTCCAGATCAATGTGTATTGCACCGGTAGCATTAACATTCCAGATAGTCAAGGTTGAGAAGACCATTGCGGGAGATACAATCTGGAAGGTCGTCGATGTAAATAAGAACTATTAGATAACCGAGCACTAACCATTGAGGAACCGTTGCAGAAAACAGGGAGGGAGATGAGAGATCTCAGATGGTTTCCACTTTTATGGTTCTATCATCAAGAAGGAAGGTAACCCAAGAAAGAACCTCTCCTAGGTTACAATAAGTTTCTAGTCTGTGTTTGACAGGACCATGAGGAACACGATCAAAATCCATGCCAAGATAGTATCTGAGATTAGACTACTATGTCCGGCTTCCGTCAAGCTACCCTTGAGGATAGCAATACATGTTACTTATGATCGGCTAGGTAAGATGTCATGATAACTAAAGGAAAAGACAAATCCTAAAAAGTATTCTAGAATGGCGCGTTTCAGCAAGCATCTTAATAATAAAACATATTGACCGGTAACTAACCGGTCGGAGTGAGAGTATGTGGTGCCAGCCGTCGCAACCCCCGAGGTACATTATTGTGCTAGGGCCGAATCTCAATCTGGGAAACCACTCGTTGAAGATGTAACACCAGACGAGTCACACGACATGCAGAGAACATTCTTTTAGTGTTAAGGTATGTCTGATCTGGAAAATCCTGTCTGAATCAGTCATGACACTGCCATCGGTACAACCTCTGTTGTAAGTGCAAGCAAACCACTGTTTCATGCTGGAATGCCTGTGTTCGAATTGTCTCTCTTTCCACACTCTACTTCAATGTGGCTTAACTATATTTCACATTTCTATAATCCTTACCATTTTTGAAAAAAAAAATGTTGAAGAGTTTTATTTCACACTATGTTTTTGTAATAACGTTTAACCTAGAAATGAATGAACATTGCGTTGCACGCTAGCCTAGGAAGTTTTGAAAGGTATATGACACCTTGAAAGTCGCAGGACAGCGTTGTCTTTCATGAACTCATAGCGGGCTTGGTTGCAAGGCACAGGCAATTTGATATTGAATGTTTGGATTTAGACACAGGGTCTTTGAGGAGCAAATCCGATTTCCTACTCTTTAGCGTTAGAAAATCAAGGACTTTGTTCCCTCTTTCTCTATTGTCGTATGGTAATTAGGCATCAGTGTCAACCACTCATGTACTTCTGTTGATGATTATGAATTAGGCCTGTTACAACAAAATAGAGCAAAGCGCGAATAATTAGCTACCAATGCTGGCTTCAATAAACCGATCGGAAACTCGTGATCGTTCAGACAAACCGCGCAACACTTGTTTTAAAGTTGAAAGTCTTACGAAAACAATCAGAGACAAGCACTGAAAAAGTCGCTCAACTAAACACTAAACCAAGATAGTTTGCCCATAACACTATGGTACCGTCGGTCCATGGTAGTAACTGTAAAATGAAAAACACACTGAACAGCGAAGTAGGACACAAGCAATAAACGGTGCTGGAAGATATGAAACGCAACGAAAAGTATCAAAGAAGTAAAGAGTGGAAGACGGTTTATTACAGATAAGATGATGGTTTATTTTCACATATGAATGCTACTGGTCACAATAATTAATCAGTAGGTGCTATCACATACAGCTCGCGCTCACGGGTTATAGTATCACTTTGAATTGCCAGTTCACTGGTTACTCACTTGTGAGTTCCACTCAACTGTTACATGTTTTAAGCAACAATTGGACACAGAAACAAGCAAGTTCAAAAACCAGATGATTTAACAGAAAGTACTCGCGATCATGCATGCATACACATTTCGATACGGAGTATACGAAACAGACGCACATTCCGCCACCGATAGCCGGATTTTCAAGTTGCTGAATAAAGCAACGGAACAAAATACAGAACAGATGAAGGAAGCCAACTTACAGTCCAAACTGGGACGACTAGAACATAAAGATGGAAATGACCTGATAGCGGAAGGATAGTTTTTCTCAATGCATCAAATACCGTGTAAGCAAATACACAGAAGGACAGTAGGAATAAACACTAATCTATAAGGAGGCTTAAAATGGAAGAAGCCGTTCAGAAAAGATAAATGTTCCGTCGCTGCAATACTTACAACACAGGTAATTACATGAATGCAAAAGTTGCTATTCTCTTGAACACACAGGCAACATATAAAACAGAAAATATAACCAACACAATATCTCATTGTGCCCACGCTTAAACTAACAATCTACAACCAAGTTCGCCAGTATTTGGACACACCGCGTACAGTAGGAACGATATTCGAATCGACACACTAACAATCAAGCTCACATATACACCGGACTAGTCATTCAATAAGTAATCAAGATTAATGGTGTATAACTCATTACATCCAATGTAGATCCAATCCGGTACAAACTGACTGTAGCCAGCGCAACTATAGGTAACCTGCGCCATTAGGAACAACAGTATTAATAAACCGTAATCAAGGAAATGTCATCCATCCATAAAAAGTCACCACCAAAATGGTAAGAAGACAGAAATCATGGCAGATCTTGTGCTTCCATCGAAATATGCATAAAAGCAGTATCTGCACACAGAAATCACTAACGCCATAAGCACTGTAACGTCGATATGTAATCAAATCCACCGCGGATAAAACAAAGACAACTCATTCTAGAAATATACAACAGAAAGTGTTGTTCGTTATACAGAACGCAAACTTCGTCACACTTGGGCTACAAACCGGATGAAAAGCGAGAGCAATTTACACATAAATAACTTGAGGAATGACAATTCTGTTTTAATCTATTTTGTTGTCTTGACATGATAGTTAGATTTGTGCACTGCAAAGATCTAGAAGGGTATGCTGATTAAGACCTCGTACAACTCTGTCAGACGAGCCAAAGAGGCAGCAGTCGGACGAACAATTACCGATCCAGAGTTATATCGCGCACTGATGACCGTGCAGGACTGTTCAGGTAGTGTGACACGATCGTACGAACATACAACATGACCGTCGTTTTTGTAATCGGAACAAAATAAAGGATAAAGGGAGTTAGAAAATGTACCCTAAAAAAATGTCATGACGATCGTTTACTGTCCAGTCGTGTCCGCGGGTGCATTCTTTGGGTAATGCTCCGAAAAACATTCTGTGTCAATCAAAAATATGATGTAGTTCCGGATACACTGAGTACGTGCAGCAGTGATCAGAATCAGACATGGATTTCTCACACATTAAGCCGTCGGGCTACGCAGGCTGACTTAGTCGGACTCATGAGCCAGAGGCTCAGGGTGGTGTCACCATCCCACCCCCAAATTCCAATTTTCTGTTGTTGCAAAAGGCAGACATGAATCATAGACTCGCAGTAAGGTCATCAAAATAAAAATCCATTAGAAACATGAAAGATTGGAATATATGAAAAGTTATCGTTCTCCAGAGGGTGACACCATGGATTCATTACCACTGCTGTGACTCACTTTTTTCTGCGTGAGTTAACAGTTTCCCGGTTTTACATAAGTTTTGGCAACCAGCGAAACCAAAATGAGCAAGCAACAGTAATCAGCATTTTAGGCACAGAAGACAACAAACGGGGTTATCCGCTTACTTCGGTTGTACCCAATCGGCACACACACAATATCCCTGTTTAGTCGTCATTTCTGTGTCATATGACGTGTAATCTGATTGCCTCTCTAATAAGCGGTTGATGAGACAAAAACGAATTAGTAACACTGTACAACATCATCTTTCAGCTTAACTAACGTCAGTTAAGAGGTCACCTCGAATAATTTTGCCACCGGAATACCACTAGCTGTTTTTGGAGAAGATGAGTATAGCCAAGACATAAACTAATCAGTGAACTGATGAAGACAATTCAGATGAGACAAAACAGCAGAGCAATAATAAGTATAAGTCTGCTCCCAAAGTGTGTCAACGGAAACTACTTAGGATAGGATGAGAAAAGTTACGTTGTTGCAAACTAGACGTATGTACAACATAGTTACGAACATTGACATCACTATGGATGAGCAACAAGTAGATAAAGACTTTCGAAATAGACAAGTCATCTAAGGTATTCTTTTGAATGTGAAGGTAAAGTATAGATCTGAAGGATGTGTAACCCAGAAAACTCACGAAATCGATCATTCAGCAGTGGTCAAATGAAGTGATTGGACTTTGTACTGTCGGGTGTACGCTATCAGGCACCCTAAAAGCCTACAACAAAACTGATGTTTACCACCTATAGAATTACTCACAAACGATCATGGTTTACAGTAACGGGGAGGAGAAGGGGGTGGAAATTAACATACAAAAGCGCCCACGTGTAAGATCGACCAATCGAGATAAACAATATCCACGAAATAACCACTTCCATGCAGCTTCCACTGACCAGCATCATTGGGTGTTTTTAGTTGAAAGGCAACCCGGTCGAACAACAGCAACATTCATGCCGCTGAATCCGATTAGCACCCAGCCTTCATTACCTACAACCACACACTTTGTGAGTAGGAGAAGTGACCTTGGAGACGGACGCGAGTTGCAACAACGAACTCACGGGTAACTTACAAGAGGTCAAACTGCGAATTGTGCCACATGCGGGCTGCACATAATTAGGTTGCTCAAAGTCAAACGAAGAAACATTAAAGTCTTCAGCTTGCAACAGACTGGTCAGTAGACAACACCATCTCAACTGCTCGAACTCGGTCGATACTGAGAAAACATTTCCAGCCATGTGTCCATATTCTTCGATTGAACGATTTGGGGAATAAGGTCAAACACAATTTTTAAATAAAACATACGGGGTGATAAAACAAACACAAAAACTGCACAGTTACCTGTGCTCTGTGGCGGGTACACTGAACCCAGCCATTGGACAGTTGTACGCAGACTGGCCCAAAAGCAAAGCGGCTACGGTGTCCGTCCCACGAAAGCTGACCAGATGAGCTAAACCGCCCAGCGCCGCAGACTAGGTAAATATATAAAGGGTGGTTAAACAATGTAGTACTGTATAGAAACTTAGTAAGCAAAAACAATTTTATGGAAAAATCATGTCCGCAAATTAGACCATACAAGGCCCATTTGTTCGTTACTTACCAGGTACCAGTACAATACTAAATAGCGGTAAAACATTTGTCAGAGAATCTGTGTTCAAAAGGAAATTAATCAGAATGATGTGCATCGGTTAGAATGGTGAAGTAATGGCTGTAAAATGTGTGCATAGTAAAAGTCGGCTAGCGTGGCCCTCGGCTAGATGTAGCTTTTTTAACGTGAGGAACCAATAAACAGGACTCAACAGGTTTTTTCTAATAAGCTTGTTCGCTACACAGTATTTTTCATGACTACACTGGGAATTTTCGTACGATTTAAGCATATATATATATATCCATATGTTGGAAATAGTAACATGAACTGGTGGACGCGGTGAAACAAATGAAGAAGTGTTAACTGTGAGATATGATGGAGAATAACGTAAAAAGGTGAAATAAGGAAACAAAACTGGAGTGCACAGAGATTTGCAACATGGACGTCACTGCCCTCTATACTTCGTTAAGGCAGACAGTGTTCTTAGCTAAAGGTGTCCATGGTTCCCCGGAACTCAGTTAGGAAGCGGTAACACGTAGTAAATCCAGGATGTCTCTGCTAACCAAACTCCACCACTCACGAACAAGGTATGATATTACAGGCAATGGGTTGGCGTTTGTAAGACACAGTTCCGCAAACTAAGCTAGTGAGATGAAATTAGTATGACCAGTAGTCGACAGTGTTTGTACTATCCAGACATCGGTGGACATCGCCAATGTTGACACGATGGTACCACTACACGTCGCTAATTCTACGGAGACACCGACAGTCGAAAACGGGCACATTGTGAACACCATCCACGCGGATAGACTAGCTTCTACGGGAGTACAATAAAACTGCTCATATGCCGCATAATATACTTCACCGTTCGCAGAAGGATTAGGACCATGCCGCCGCTACATATGAAGTAAATTTTCGAACACCATCAGGGCTTTGGCTATACAACGTGCGACCTCGTCAGATATTCCACCAGCGTTAATGGAAGGAGACTGAAACTTTCAAATGTCTCCGACTATTCACCATCGTGAATTGGGTCAAGTGCAAACTCCCAACGGTCCTGAGAAGACAACATACAGTCAGAAGGCGCAAAGGACTTACCAGTATGATGAACCGATAATTCTCTGTGCTAGGATTCCCGCGAACCATCGCAGATGTCTCTGTTTTCAAAGTTTCGAAGTCTAATGCCTGAAACGATGTCCACGTCACATTCACAAATCGCTAGAGTGCATTCTAGGATCTCGTCGACTGCACGGTCGAATAGTAAAAATAAAACCAGACAACCTTAGCGCATTCCAGATGGGATAGTGAAAATCAGCAATAAACCGCAGTAAGCCCTAATCCATCCCAAGGTCTGGCGGCAGTTCATTTTAGGATGTTAACGAACTTCCCAGACAAGTCGCTGCTCGATAAAATACCCAGGAATACAACTCTGTCGGATAAATCAAAGGCCCATAAGAAAAGTAAAAAGGCAATCGATGTAAGTCCTTTACATAAATGGCAGAGTTCAAGCATCTAGCAGGATGGCGTGAAAAATGCAATCACGGTCAAGACAAAAGCCAACTTACTCTTTGCAGGTAGGCTTCGCATATGTGAGACTCAGTCTACTGGGTACAACAGATGCAAACCGCTTCGATACGGCGAGAATTAAACTAAGCTTTCGAAGGTTTGAACACGAATTGCGTGAGTTTCGTCTGAAGATAGAGGAGACGTTAGCTAATCCCTAGTGAGTAGAAACAACTGCAGTTATCCAGAAATTCTCGGTCAAGGTCGTCTGCTACATGGCCACGGCTGAACCTTCAGTTTCAGAAAAAGCAAGAGAGAACAACAACCGGAGGCCCTGTGACGTTTCAAGAAACTGGTTTCAAAGTGAGACTTCTGGTTCAGAAGATGGATAAATGGTAACAAACTAAAAGGTAAAATAAATTCCACAAGACGTAGTCAACTTCGCAGGTATCCAACTGAACAACTGTTGAAAGTGCTCAGTCTAGCGTTCTGAGCGCCTCTGCGAGTTTTGGATAAACTGGCGACCAGCTCTGCAGATTGTCTCGCCTAAACTTAGCTTCCTGTGAACTCTCACTCGGGCGAGATGGAGGAATTTTCGAGAGGCTCCGTTAACGTCGGCTTGTTGAATTTCGATAGTGCTTTATGTTCACTAGACCTCGTTATCACCCCCTAAATGCTTCCTGCGTTATAGCCTAGTATCCTTAATTATGTCTCTTCCTGATAGACTATTGTGGCGACCGTCAATAAGCTCGAACAATCGTACAGAAACCCAGCGGTTGACAGAAGAACGCACAGTAGCACCAAAATCGAATATTAGATAAAGTATATGTGCTCAGTATGTAACGACGTCATCTGGTGGAGAGGACACTGAACTAGAAGCAACAATGTCCTGGTAAGTGGTAGTGGTTCGATTACAATAGTTGTCTCGATTTCGGGTTGACAAAGAAGTGGTCTTACCAAAACGAAGAGCGCAAGTAACATATACAGGCGCACGAACAAAACCAAAAAACAGACAGTCCAGACAAAGTTACCGAGCTGGAAACAGTAACGTCATCGACAGCTGATAACTAAACGGTCAATCTCTGCCTACGATTGATTGGGCAATTGAGGTCTCCAAGAAACACTTTAACATTCAGAGAGTCAAAAATTAATGCGCGTCGGAAACAGGCCGATATCACTGCAACGTTTATTGTCGTCCGCTCGACAAGTACCGTAGGGGTGTTGATCACCTAATTCATGCCCGTCACCACCTGACCTGCCTGCTGTAACGTTCAAGTCCTCGTTGACGTAATATAGGGGAGAAAATTGCAAATGAGGAGAAAAAATAAACTGATGCATAGGGATTCGCAACACGTAGGTCACCGACTTATATTCTTCGCCATATTAGACAGTATCATAAGCCAAAGGCGTTCATTACCCTATGGACCACATCCAAGAAACCCCCACTGAAACCGGCTTCAGTATGGGTATCCACCAAACCAGAATCTACGGTGATCATCAGGCTGCTGTTTTCAACCCAACTCACCACTCGCAAACAAAGCACGATGGAACAAGCATTCAGTTGGCATTCGTAAGATACGGCAAAGTCAATGAGGCACGTGAAACGAGATTAGCATGCTCAGGGATCAACAGAATCTATCCATTTCAAAGACGCGTCAGCAAACTTAGTCATTGTTGTGGCGGTGTTGCTACCACACGCCGCTGATGTGTCGGAGACGCCGATAATCAAAAACGGACACTGCGAACATTTTCCGCACACAGGGACCAGGTTTCGCAGTCATCTAATATAGGACCACACTTAAACTGATATTGTACACTCGCCCCAGCATAGAGCGATTGAGATCGTACCGCACCACCTACGACATAAGTTGGTTAACGTCATCAGAAATTTGTGCTCTCATCAGACATTTCACCGGTGTTAATACAGCTTCCACGGTGCATGAACTTCTCAACTAACTCCAACGGCTTATCAACAAGGGCGAGTGCAGATGCAGAGTCCTGCCAATCTTGCAGCAACACCTTACGCTTAGTTGGCGCATATGCTAAAACAAAACGGCGAACTGAGACCTCTGGACTGTCTATGGTGTTTTGGGTTCACTGTGAACCCTTACGGATTGGAGCTATGTTGTCAACAGAGTCTGTGTCATAAAGCAGGTGGTCCGGGAGAATTTCTACACCATCATATTCGCACTCTGTCAGGGCGCACTTTAGGAGCTACTCTACTGCGAAGTTGAACAGAGAAGGTGGCGGAATAACTTGTCGTATGAAAATTGAGATGCTGATAGTGGACGGAACTCTCCCATAAACCGTATCCCGATCCAAGGTCTAACAGTAAGTTGCTTTCAGTATGATGACGCACGTCTCCAGCACATTGTACCTTTTGAATAGTGTAGCGAACTCTTACAATGGCTTAATTTTTGTTGGCATTTTGTTGTACAAACTGACACTTCCCGTTGAAGCATGTTTGTTTAGCCCAATTGTATGTCCTCTTTCTGCTAGTGTGGAAATTCTTCACCTTTCTGTTCCGCGCACTACGGCTGCTGGATGTACATTTTCCTCTTCCTCGATCGTGGCAATACACAGAGTACTGTGCTGCTTGTTGTCTTCATAATTATTGCTATTGGATAACTCACCGAACCCAGAGTGGAACCTTGTGGGAGCGTTTCTAGAAACTGGTGAACCCGGTGAAGGAATTATCGCTGAAATTTGGTCCACTATATTTATTCGGCGATCCGGCGCATTTTATTCCCGCATTTTTGTCTCGTACCATTTGATGAGTTAGTTACTTGGTATAAATTGTCTTTTATACGGCGTTTCATTATTTTTATCGACCGTATTGTATTCTTTACATAGTATGTCTGAGTGAATTTTCATATTTGATAACCCACTTTATATTCCCATTTTGACTTATTACAAGCTATCGAGCGTTTACCACACCAGGCGAAAACACCAAGCCCCTAGATTTGCACAACTGCAGTTACCTTAACAGTTCCTCCATTCTCGGAGATGGATCCGCTACTGTAGTTTGTCTACCTTGAGGATGAGTTTGTCAACAACCAAATTTCGTCTGACCAGGCGAAGTTCGGTCAATTAGTGTCTAGGTTTCCGAAGGGAGTCACAATGCAACTGCGTGACATCCTCCTTACTCAGCCTGCGGAACATCGCTAAGGAGACCATAATAAAGCGGTTAGCCCCGTCTGAGAAGACCCGCTTACAACAGCTTTTCTGTGGAGTGTAGGTGGGCGACAAGCACCCATCCACACTGCTTTGTGAGCTGCAGCAACTCTTTGGTGGATTCCACATGGAGGAGTTACTTCAACGACAGCTATGCATGTAGAGGCTGCCGGAGACAGCACAGGCTATTGTGTCTGTAGCCCGCATGCAAATGCTGTCAAAAGCTGCCGAGATCGTCGACCAAGTGGTCGAACATCTCCGGCCGTTTCTGCGAAATATCAGTGATTCCAGAGTAAGTGCAACCCTTACGACTTCAACTGCGAAAAAGCCCGTAGTTTTTCCACTCAACCGACCTCGCGGACGTCAAGGCCACGTGGGCAGAGGTAGCTGCTCTGCGCAGGGACCTAGGCAATATGAAGACTAACCGACTTCGAACCGGAGCTCCATGGCGTCGTTGTACTAGCAGGTCGCCCCGACGACGTAGCTCAAAGTCCCTTAAAAGCTTTTGCTGGTACCATGAGCGGTGTGGTGCTAAAGCCAGTAGATGTATAACTTCTTGCTCTTCTCCCTCAGTGCTTCAGGAAAATCGGACTACCGACACATAATGGCGGCTGACTTCGCCGGCGCATCCACTCCCAATTGTCATAAGTTCGTTAGGTATCTCCCCATAAGGATCGCGTTCTTAGTGGGCACAGAAGCGCACGTTAGCGTAGTCCTGCAGGCTTGCTCCGAGGCAACACAGTCAGACACGCCTCATCTTTGCATCGCCAACAGCACCAGCATCCAGACTTTTGGTCAGCGTTCGCTAACGCTGGATTTGGGTTTCCAGCAGAAATTTCGTTGGATTGTCCTCTTTGCTGCTGTCCCGTTTGCCATCATCGGTATGGATATCCTTCGGCATTACAACCTTTTAGTAGATACGCGACGCCGGAAGCTAATAGATGCCTGACCTATACTGCTACCTTAACAAGGTGGTTGGGCTTGTGTGCTGTTTTGATTCGGCGGCCTATGCTGACTAGGACTCCGTTCCTTCCAGGTGCAACCTTGTCAGACAGGCCAAAGGGGAGCAGTCAGACGAAAAGCAGTTACACTCACAGAATTGTATGTCGCACTATTGACCGCGTAGGACTGCTTAGGTAGCCAGATACGATCTTATGGGCATACAGCAAAATTATTTTTATAGTTGCGGCACTGCTGTCTTCCGTATCGGGAAGAAGGGGGTTAGCAAAGGTATCTTCAAACAAAGAGCACTCCGATCGGCCAGCGGCGTATTATCCAATACGGTCGAAAAATATGTTGTAACTCCAAAGCTTGATGCAGCTTCGAGAACATCCACTGCGCGCAGCAATGTTCAAAATCAGACATTAATGTTTAACTAATTGCACCCTCGGGCTAGGCAAGTCCCTCACTGCCAAGTGAGTCAGATTATTGAGTCAGTGGCGCTGGGAAGGGTTCCCCCCAAAACCTGTATCCTGTTGTCTCACAGGTCAGGCTTCTGAGTCACAGACTTGGGGTGGGGTCCCTCAAATCAACCTCCTTCGACGGCATGAACGACCGGGAAGTATCAGAAGTCATCGTTCTTTCGACAGTGACATTATTCCTCCAACACGACTTCCTTCTATTATAACTCCTAAGTCTTCTGTCTACTATGTGCCTTCGGGCGATAGTTGTTTTATGAGGTCAACACAACTGGTAAACATTAGCGTCTTCAATGTCCGCACTCTCCAACAAGTTGGTAAGCAAGCTGCTCTAGCAAGTACTCTTTCAAGTCTGGAGCTTGATGTGTGCTGCGTATGTGTGACGCAAATCTACGATTCCAACAAAGTTATCCACTTGGGCATACCTCTAGATAACTGTCGATCCAAGCGCTTCTGTCTCATGGTTTCTGGTGAGGCCGAAGTTGAATCTCGCGGTCAAGCTGGAGTGGGAATCGTACTGGGTTTCAAAGCGGATTAATGTTTACTCAATCGGAGCCCGGTGAATAGTCGCTTGTGTGCTGTCAGACTCGATACATCGGTTAAAGTGTGTCGACGCAAATCAGAAAGGCGTTGTGTATTTATTATATCGGCGTATACTCTAAAGGAGAGCTGTTCGGACGTTAATAAGGATGTATTGGCCTTCTGAGGCAAACTAAACATTCAGACATCATTATACTAGTAGGAGATTTGGATGCTCAACTAAGTCGTCTCTCTCCGAAGCAGAAGCGGCTGGGAGGTATGTTTGGTGTTTGGCCACAACGCACTGACAATGGCGGAAGACTACTACAACTGTGCGCATCCCCAAGGTCTCTATATTTCGAGTACCGCATTCCAACACAGGAAGAAGTACAGTGTTACATGGAGACCTTCGTGTACTTCTTAGTCGCGGTTACAACTCGATCATATAGCAGTCAGTTACAGGTGGCACCACTATGTTGAGGACTGTCGTACCTTTAGGGGCAACCACCTGGACTCAGACCAAGTTGTTGTACGTACCCGTTTTGTTTTGTCATTTGCCCAGAGGAAATACGCTCGTAAATACATGGCACTTAGCCGGCATCTAAGCAATGAAAGTGCGAAGAGCGCCTACTAGGAGGAGTTGGTGAACAAGTTGCCCAGTTCGAGTCAGATGAAGGATCCTAACGAACACTGGGAACAAATCGCAGCAGCTGTGAAAACATGCTATGAGCAGGTATATTCCGAAGGAGCTGTTCAGTTGAGACAGAACTGGATTTCCGCCACTTCGACAAACCTCATGAACGAGCGTCGCTCGATCCCACCTGGTTCTGAATATGACGACGACCGTCGAGAAACAAGCTGACTAAAGACCTACACACTTGGTCGAACAGTCGACAGACATGGAAAGAGCCTTCGTATATAGGAATGACAGGAGGTTTTTTCCCTGAACCGTGGTTGTACTGGTCGTCGAGTTGGTGTGAGACCATGTGTGAGAAAGACAGTTCACTTATCACCAGTCAATTGCGCCAACTTCACAGGTGGGCTGAACATTTTGAAGAACAGTTTAGCTGGTCTCGGCCAGACCGCGTAGAAAACGGGACCCAAATGGTCAGTTATTGCGTTCCAGAGAGAAGCAGACGTGGTCCTGGAGTTTAAGTTATTGAAGCGCAATAAGGCTCCTGGTCCAGATCTCTTCTTTCCTTCTCTTTCCAAGGATGGTGGGGAGAGGCTGACATCAGAACTGACAAAACTCTTTTAGACGATCTGGGAGACTGAGGAGTTACCTTGTAATTGGTGTCTATCAACAGTAATTCCCGTTTTCAAAAAGGGGGCCCGAATTCCCTATGACAATCATAGAAGGATCGGTCTAGTATCTGTAGCGTCCACGTTATTTACTGGTCTCATTTTACGTCGGCTCACTGAGTCAAGAGAAAGTCAGATAGGAGGAGAACAGGCAGGATTCTGATCTGGTCGAGGAGGCGTTAATCACATTTTTACCTTGCGACGAAGGCTGTTTTCGATTCAGTTGCTGCCTTTTTCGCAAAGGATTACCAGGGAAACATCTGAATTTGTTGGGACGACCGTATGCTCACACTACAAGCAGGGTGAGAGTTTATGGACAACTGTCTCCGGCGTTCATCGCTTCTAGGGGTGTTCGTTAAGGGTGTCCGATTTCCCCCCTCTTGTTTAGTTTTGTTATGAACGACATTCTGGAAGGTGTGTTTGAGGAGTCCAGTAAACTTGGTGTTACGCTTCTCCTTGGCGCTAGGTTGACTGATCTGAAGTATGCGGACGACATTGTCTTACTTATCCTCCCTGTCGAAAACATTCAGACCATGCTCAACAAGGTGAGTAACCCGGCTGGTTCGCATCGAATGCGCTTTGCACCTTCATAGTGTAAAGTGCTGCTTCAAAACTGAGGCATTCCCAATCCTGCTTTCTTCATTGCAGGTAACCCAACTGAGACTGCGGACGGTTTCACATACTTGAGTAGCACTATCTCATCAGCTAGTAATATCGCAAATGAGATATCAACAGGGGTAGCAAAGACATGAGTTGCCTTTCCCAAACTGCGTCATCTATGGTAATAAAAAGACAATCGGTTGTAGCTAAAACGAAGGGTATGTAATGCTTGTGTACCTCCTGTTTTCCTCCATGACTCGGAAACGTGGCCTGTTCGCAAGGAAGATATCAACAGGCTTGCCGTTTTTGACCACCGTTGTCTCCGCCAATTAGCTCACATTAAGTGGACTGATCGCGTGAGCAATGTGGCAGTTCATCGACGCGTATTCCGGAACGCTCGGGATGCGCGATCAATTGGTCAACTACTCACGGTGTACAGCTTGCGACGGTTGGGTCACGCACTCCGTGCCAGTTGAGCATTCACCGTAGTGGACATTATATGCGGAGACCATCAACAGATGGATGAAACCGCGTGGTAATCAAGTAACAACGTGATGACGAAATATAAAGACCCTGACTGCTCCACTGAGCAAAGTGGGTAGGTGTCGTCTGCCTGGATGGGGTCCTCATGATTACTCAAACCACTGGTTAGAGACGCTATCCGAGATGGCGTACCTATATCCACACCATTTCTAGTTCTTCCGCTTAGTCTAATTTTATCAATTTCCAAACCTTTCACTAGCGTTTTCTTCCAAGATATTCCACATCATTGTTGAGGTGAGTGGCGCCCCGAATCACAGTATCTTTTGATCAGGTTCATGGCTGCTATGATGGTGATGACGATGATGATGATGAGAACTTTCAATATGGCCTGAAATCAGG
>JTDE01002916.1:69631-89931 GCA_014338405.1 Paragonimus skrjabini miyazakii | reverse complement strand
TGCTTGACCAGGAGTGAGAAAAGATGGCTGTACAACACTTTGTTGGACGTCTTGACGGCAAAAATAGTTGATGAAAAGTGCTTTTTTTCTTCATCTCGATATAGATGATGTACTGTTTATTGTGAATCGATTTATAAACCTGCCTTCAACTGACGCCATACTCGTCTGAGATTCGACTTCAGCTGACTCCACTATTAATCTCTTCCCAAAATTCTGTCAATTGTTAAATTTTACGATGCGTCGGTAGGTAATTGAGTGTGCACCGTGTTTTATGTCCAATCAATCGACGTACTGACCGTTATTCAATCATTCTCATGTACATCATGAATTCACGGGATGGTTGATGGCATGTTCTTTGGGCATTGTAAACCACTGTACCACGTACGGTCAACGTTACGGATAACGTTAATGGAGGGGAAGATTCCTCCTTTCACGTGTGTGTTGTGAATCACTCTGAAAAATCTGCCTGGTTTTGTTTGTTGTGTTTGCGTCTGCACAAAGTTTGCCAGATGGTGCTGTTATTGATGCTAGTTTGCTCATGTTCTATTGACTAGTATACTGGGACACTAGTGCTGTTGAAGAGTTGGCGGTAATCTACGAAGACCTGATTTAATAACCAAAAATGGGCTTACAGTGTGCATTCAAGAAATGACACTCATAGTGAGTTTAGCGATACTGTATTTCACTAAATGGTCAAGAGAGACAGCAGCTTTCAAAAAGAGGTCGGAAACATAATAAAAAATAATTATAAAGCTTCATTCCATCACAACAGACATTTGTAACGTTACAGATTTAGAGCTAAAGCGATTTTCAAACGAATGGATGCTCATTATCGGATGTCATTGGTCTGAAGCATTGTACTTAACCTTGATTAGGCTTAATGCGTTCGCCGACACTTTTTGATGGAACATACAGAGTTGTACGTTCATGTTTGCTGGACTGTGGCGATGAGTGTTGCGGCATCAGGAATGACGTATAACATCATATCCCCGACGAGATGTAACCTATCATTTGTTTGTTACTGTATATCGACCACATTTCATTGAACACCTTTTTTACAGTCATTTGTAACATCCTTGTTAAAATGTAAAACCTTCAAAAAGTTGTTTGCATTTATTCAGTCGCGGCAATGTCTCATTAGTTGAATTCGTAGCTGACCAATAGTTTGATTCCTGTAACCAAACACATTTTGTCTTTTACATTTTCAGTTGTATAAAGTAATTTTTACGGCATGACAGCTTGACGACTTGCCAGTTGTCTGAGCCGCTATTTGTTGCCTGTCCTAGCAACCTTATAACAAATAGATGGTTTCGGCAACCAATTTTGAAAACGTTGACTTGGTTAGACTGCAAAGCTTCTTCATTATCTTGATTGTGCTGTTGTTTTCCCTTATTAGACCCATGTGTAATTGTTCTCTTAGACCTCGGGAGCAAGTGTCTTGGGCTCAATAAACATTTTCCCACTGGATTCAACTTCACGTATACTCATCACCTATCCTCTATTCCTACGCTTTGTAAGTTACAGCTCTTTCACTGGTAAGCAGTACAACTTATGTAGTATCTACGTACACTCCCTGAGTAGTACAACTATGCTGATGGTGTGAATTTGTGCACCAAGTAAACTGCTTGTATTTTTTCTGCCGCTTCGGTGGGCAGTATTTTCAGACTTGAAAGCAGACCATAGTTCCAACTTTTGTCACCAACCATCTGAAAACGTATTAATGTGCTCATGTTCTAATTCGAAATAATCAATGTATGGAACATTTCAACTTTTACTCACGTTCTCATTTCGACAACAAACCATTTCCTCAATATCTGTTTGTTAGGTATCTAGATGCCACATTACTTCATAACATTACATGATACAATTCAGTAAATAATCTCAGAAAACTCTCACTTTATATCAACAGCTTTTATCCTTCCCTATCCATTCTCCGCTTTCATAGTGCTTGCGTACTTTCCATCGGAGTAAACTTCAGTGGATTTTCCAAGAATTCCGAATTTTTACCGGTTTTCTTGAGCACTAATCATGTTGCACTCGTGGAAGTGTGACTGTTCTACTTGGTTCTGTAGCTTGAACACTGATCGCAGCCTGCACGCTCTCGTTAGCCATCTAGTCAACCGGTTTTACTTCTGTTAGAGCCTAGTAATGGTACGGATCACTGACATAACTAGGAGTTACACGCCTGTGCAATGACATATTGGGCAACCGTGTTGGCTACCACACAAGTGACTTCCTACAGAACACTGTAGAATCCACCCAACTAAGCACTCAGCCACATTCGCGTGTAGCCCCGTACTACAATGTTTCTCTTTCTAGAATTTTTCAATCTAACTTGTAACCAACTTAACTCACTTTGCACACTCAATCTCTCATTTATCGTTTATTTTGAATAGCAATATACATATCTTCGTTCAAAGAAAGAACAAACGGTGACACCAAAATTAAGCAACAGGGATATAAAAAAGTTGAATGGGATAACAAGCTGTCTGTCAAATGTGAGACGTTGCATTGTTAGCGACATTGAACAGTTGACAAGTCCTCTCATAATAGTAGCGGGCGTTAATGGGCCAGTCATCAAATGAAACGTTATATGCGGCGTATATACTAAACAGTTTTAGAATGTAAAATAAAATACATGAAAAATAATGAAAAGAAAATAGGTGAACGATCAGTCTCACAAAATCAAAAAAACTCTTCAGGACATAAAAGTGCTATCCCAGTCAAGGCTCACGCATCGGGACAGAAAAATGTCCTTCATAGTAAGACAACTGTCAGAGAGGTGACAACAGTTAACGCCAGGTTCCCCACATAAATGCGTCGTAGGTTTTTAGGGAACCTAGAATAGTCAGTAGACATAACTCCGTGACTGCGGATGAGGGCAGCCCCAGTCAAAGAATAGCGTTACTCGATGAAGGAAATATACTACCACGAAAAGAGATGATCACAGGTGAATGATCAAAGTTTAGTACTCCTTGGGTGGCCAAAAGGTTCCTCCTTTGATGATATACTGCTTTTGATAATAAACACTGCTGGGACCGTTGACAAGTAACGTATTTCTTTTTAAGCATATGTCTATACCGAATAATGTTGCAAGCTGAAATAACCGTTAGTATAAAAATAGGACCTAATTTTGAAACGCCATAACGATTAGAATTTGTCTACTCTTGGAATGTCTGAAAATGTGGTTACTGTAGTTTTTTTGATGACCTCATTTGTGCCCGTTAAACAGAAGCCGACCATCAGAGTGTCTGCCAAAAGCGTACTAAGTCATTGTTTGTAAACATACCGGCCACGCGGTCGCTGAAAATCAAACTTGTATTTAGAAGGCGTAGACAAAGTAATGGGTCATGTGATAGATTTTCAATGAGACAGTTCGAACAAAATCACGAATGTCTTCATCTGAGGTCAACGTAAACTGATGTCATTGTCATAAAAACATAAATACTTTTTGGGCAGATTCGGGAAAACTTATACCAAGTAAGTTGCTTTTTATTTGTAATAGATGACGTTAGCCACAGTACGATAGTGATAAGAACATTGATCGCACCTTGGCACTTACGAACAATGATTTCAGCGACATCAATGTCTCTATAAATGGGTCGTCTACAGCGCTTAATTGCAAGTTTGATGAACCATGTATGGCAAGTTGTCAGCAAAAAACAACGGGCGACACAGACGTTTCTAAATGATTTGTAAGAAGAATAGGGCTTATGGATGCCTACTAGGCAGGTTTGATCGTGTTGAGTGTTTCTTCTACCTGAACGGGGTTGCAGTTTTTCGTTGTGCTAGTAATCTGTGCTCTGCAGTACAACACACGGATGGTGCCAACATACGTTTGCGCGGTCGGTTACTAATCACTCCAGATTGCGTAAGTCGCATGCACCATTTCGTGTTCAAAGCTTACGAATCACTCTATTTACCAAATAAGGCATCAGATTATCCTAACGAACTTCTTGAGGATTTGCAGTTGCTCACTGTAGCAAGCTTTGAGAATCCTCATAACCAACTTACCCATATTCATTTCCTTAAAGTTACACATCTGTATCTTAAGAAGTCTTAGTCGCACAAGGTGTTTCTTGATGTTGTAGATTTGTTTTCAAATCGGGTGGTTCTAGTTAAAGAAAAACCGCGTGCAACGTGACACTAGGTTCAGGTCAGTTTGATAAGTCTCCGTCGGCATCTACGACAGATCGCGAAGACCAATTGTAATTTTTGTCTTTAGTCCACTTAACATTGGGTGTATGGCGTGAATTGCGATGTCAGCTTCAACTGCCAGTCTGCCAGCGCGTTCTGGTTACATAGCACGTTAAATTCCACTCATGCAGAGGGGCAGATACAATCTAATCACAAAGCCGTGATTCGATACAATTAACGTACACATCCAGGAACAACAATTGACTTGTGAGAGCTCATTGCAACTAAGTCGGTCGGAGAACTCATTATCAGTTTATCGTACTCCGCAGAATCAGTGGGTTTGCAAAATGTATCGCCACGTAGCATACAATAAGGACCTCGCCAGGTAGCACACAATAGGGACCTCGCCACATTTTTCACGCATACATGTGAACCATTGAAAGGTGTCAATAAACGTTGCTTCCCTTTCAAACGAACTCGACGGTACACTTTTAAATCTGCTCAATGGCATTCTGTCATCCAGTTACTGCATTCTCAATTCCTTGTTCATAGGTAGGCTTGAAGCGGTCTAATGAGGCAGCGAGCCATCCGGCCACAGATCACTGTGTAGTAGATGGTTTCGAAAACCTCCAAGTATGTTTATTCTGTCACCAATTCATAATTAGTTTCCCGTGATTAAAAATGTTGGTTCAGACCGCTGTGTTACATGAATGCGTGGCTCAGTCACTGATTCCACGCACAGTCCCACCTGTCGTATGTGCAGGCGTGGTCGTCACCCAATTCAATTGGACGAGATTAAGTCGTGTACGCTCGACCAGCATAGGCTAGCTGCTACTTATCGCAGTGCCTGAGAGCATAGTGTACTTTGTACAAATGACAGAAATGAAATTTGCAACATATTACAATGTATTGGATCGTCACCTTGGTTACGCGCTCAATCGTTTGACCCAAAGCCGGGAAGTGAGAAGAGATGCGGCAGCACTGTCTACTGGACGAGCGAGGCGAGACGAGACGAGACAAAACTTAGGCCACAGAAGCTCTAGATTTATAGGACAAAACGATTACCATAGATGGCCGACAGACACAAAGTGAATCAAGTGAGACATTCACATATTGCAGTCAGGGCGTCAGAACAAATCACATTACAGGGAGCGTCTGAAGGCAACGCGAGAGAAAAACACTGTCCAGGTAGCGCACAGCGTTCGACCGCACACCTACAATCTGATTGGCTGAGTGGGACCATATCACCGCCCACGACCAAACCATCCGAGCTGGGCCGGCCGATCGATGAGGCGTGACGCGTCCCGGCTGTCTTGTTAGGCGATACGCCCCCTAACACAATGTGATACTTTTAAATTGATACAAATTAAACTTGCGGGATGTAGATAAGCATTTAAAATGGGATTGATTTAGCAGAAATGTGGCGACATTTCAGGAGGTTAAGTGTACGTTGGTTTTTCTTCTGACTACACTTGCTTAATCGTTTTTTGTCTTTCATGTACACTCAACCTGATTAACCATTGTTCACATGCGCGCCTCTAGAGATGGTTAATGGAGAGAATGGTATCTTTCGGCGGGCAAAATTAAATTTCTGATTTTAACGTGGTCGTGAAATTATGATCACGGAGTCACAGGGTTGAGTAAACAAAACAATAGTTCTTCCTTTCCTGTAGGCACCTAAGCAATGTTAGCATCCCTCACGAGCGGTAGGCGAAGATGAAGCAATCCTAACTGTTTTTAACCTAGGTCACCCAAATCTCTCGCATTGTAAACGGGCATTGACAACCTGTATGCCTATTTGTTAAGTGGTATCGTCAATGAAACCAACACAGAACAAAGTTATAGGCAGTACACCACAAGAAAACTAGGGTTATTCACAACTGAGGTAACGGTAGTCGATGATGTGTTTTCGATGATTTATTTGGTTAAGCAGTTTATTATGAATTACCAGTTGACACATTATCGTGCTTGATCGATCGTTTCCAGTGCACATGATTTCACTGATCTACTGTAATACAAAAAGTTTGTTGCATAGTGTAGCTGACTTCCTAGAAGTGTAGGTGATCACGTTATGACTGCTGGTCGGGAGATGGAATGTATGCAGGTGGCTAGGTCAATATAGCACTGGACGGTGGAAAAACGGTGCTACACTACTTGTGACAGAAGTGAACCGCTACGTTATCGATGTCACAGTTTTGAATGAAACAGAGTCTTCAGATCAGGATGAGCTGTGGGGAAGCAAGCGTTGGGTCCACCTTCTGCAACAGAAGCTGCTCGATCACTCAAGCACACAAAAACGCCCTCATTAGACCTTTGTTTAAAGGTAAGGAGAGCAAGCACTGACAACGATAACAGCATTAATTCACTGAGCTGCATTAGAACTACCCTTGTAAGAATTCCGTTCAACTGACTTAGTGCACAAGTTTTAGAGATCAATGTTCCTGGTGAATAATGTAGGCTCTGGACGAGGCTCAACACGACTGACATAGTGTTTTCTGCCTGACAGATTCAGAAAAAGTTTAATGAACACAACCAGTTTTCAAATGTCTTCGTTGTAAGTTTTACCACGTCTTTTGGTTCCGTGATCTATGAAACATTGTGGACAGTGGTTGATAAGTTTTAATGTCCAACGAAGTTTATCAGTTTAATTATAATTTTGTACGCTAGTATGAACACGAAGGTGTAGCCGTGTGGAGTGTCATTATCACTGGCGTGAAGCAAGAACGTAACCCGGCTCCAGTCTTGTTTAATTCACATTCGGCTGAAGGTTTAGTGATCACTGAAACTTCCGTAATCAGCCACTGTCTTCGCGGCATTTAAATTCAGTCTGAATATCAACTCAGGTAAAGCGTTTTTCTTCTTTCAGCCTTATCCGATCGATATGTTATATCCACATCTATAATCCGCAACAGTATATACGATGCGGATAGCTGTACTGACTTCTGCCACATGAGTAGTAATCTGTCGACAGATCTGTCCGTGGATCGCGAGTTACGGGCTCGCGTAACCGAATTCAGCGTTGCATTCGGACGTCTCAAAATAAATGTTTTGAAGAACTGCAATCTGGGGATAAAAATTAAGCTGCTCGTCTACCGTGTACTAATGCTGTCCATGCAAAACACAGAAAATTGTGCATTATATCCTTGAAATGTGATCGATTTCCACCTGCACTGTTTGAGAAGCTTAGGCATTCCATGGTCAGACGAGGTTCCAAATATTGAAGCACTTCGGCAAGCGGAAACGAAGAGAACTGAAGCTGTGCTGATGCCTAATCAATTTCGTTAGCTGACGCAAGTTTGTAGGATGACGGATGGATCCCGTAGCAACTGCTGTTCTGTCAAATGAAAGCAGATAGGCGAAACCCTGGTGATTAAAAACTGAGTTGGCATAATGTCGTCCAGGTAAACCATTCGCGTAATGATATCAATTTGTGCAGACTAAGCACTGAACCGGACGGTCTGGGAGAATAAGATCCGAATGGACGGCCGAAGGGTAAGTGAGCCACAACTGCATTGTCTTGAATCCAGGCTCGCGGTACGCAAAGATGACACAGTGTAGATGAGAAACCACTGTGGCCAGCTGTAGGCTTCCGGTAGAAATGTATAACAGGTCAACTTGTGAGGTGCTCGCGTAACAAGTATTCTGGTTGAAATATCGCTAGACAATCAGCCTACCCATTGGGTTTGATACTGCAGTGGATCAGGAAGAGATAATTGAACGATGACACTCATTAGGGTCAACGCCTGCAACGTTGCTAGTTTCGAAGTCGATATGACGCAATGGTTCTTGCTTGAGGTAAAGAAAAGAAAATCGTATAAAAGATAAACGACTGAATACTTTGGCGGAACTTCATGTCTGATTGATGCCAAGGTACTCAGTCTCACAGATTGTTTACAGTGAATAGGATTGATAAGTTTCATTCTCGCTAGAGTGCCCATGACTACCACAATGTGTGATGAAATAATGATTGATAATACCAGGCAAGGCAAATTTTCTTGAACAGTTTGTTGATCGGCCGGAGAAACTGACATCGAAAGTGTAGGCACATCTTCTCAAAACCATCCGAAATTAGACGTTTGTTTACTATTCTCGGACTGTAACAGTGCGTTTGGTTGTGTGTAATAAGACGTATACCGAGTTAATTGATCAGATCTTTTAAACATGTTCAACTGAAAATTGACCTGCTCATGAATGTCAGTGCATCTGCTGGAGGGTCGCAAGTTGTGTATGGTTTATTGTCTGTCCAAGATTTACTGTTAGATCCTCGTTTCGGTACAGTAAAGAATATTACGCAGTGAAGTATCGAGTGATCGGACCGACCGGTCACGTTTATATTTTTGTCGATTATATTGGTTTGAGGTACCTTTTTCGTGTCACACAAAAAGTCACTAAACAATTGACAATTGCATTTTTATGGTTTCGTTTCACCTGTGCCACAGACGCTCCGTCAGATTGCGTAAATCAGTTAACCTCTACTGTGTCACCAGTCAGATTATGATTACAGTGGATACCTCGCTGAGTTCTCCGAAGCGTACATTGTGCCTGAAAACCCTCGTCATTTCTCAGAAATATAAATCTTTCATTTCAGTCAACCCAAGCACGGTCTCATCAGTCGTTTGGCACTTAGTACAAACCATACACAGAGCCCAACACATGCTATCGCCACATGTAAACACACCGTGCAGTGGTTCGAGTTTCTTGAATCATTACTGGATTCTAATCACAAACCTCTGTTGTGCGTTCGAATGAACTTAGTAGTCAGGTCACAGTATTACTAACCAGAGTCATGTTGGCTTTAGAAAAGTGCCGGAATTTATTCTTTTGTTTTTAATTTAACTGTTCGTTTATTTTGTCGTGTTGTATATTTGCGACTCGAAAGAATGTACCACCGCACTTCAGCTTCATGTTTGCTTTACGTTAATCAGCTTGGCAACGTTGACAAACTTTTTCAGGATCATAATTGTACTCTGTTCAGTTCGTGCCAATACAAAACGCGTAGCTTTCAGACCAAGCTTTTTGAATCTGTTCTTATTAAATCATCTGAAAGCCCATTTTCGAGCTATCATCGTTCTGGTCTTAGGTGGCAAGACGGTGATATTTACCACTGTTGTTCTTTCTACCCACCATATACAACGATTGTGATAATTTTGACATCGTAACTGCCGAAGTTTAACTAATTGATCACTCATACCATTTGTACCGTGAGTCTGAAAATGTATCATTGCCCCAATCACTATGGAGGATAGTTGTTATCTTGTGAAATCATAAAATGAAGTAAAAGAAATGTTTAATTTTACCCCTCAACCAAATCAATAGGTATAATATGTTTCTAAACTTCTCCAAACAATACGGGTTACTCCGATCGACTACACAGAAGCAAGACAGTGTTCAATGTGTCTAATCTCTGTCAGGTCAACCGCTGCAATACTGAAGCCCAAAAATCGATATATCCTTGCAATACCGGATGAGAAGCTAAGTTTGACAGAATGTTGGAACAAAATTTGTCTTTGACGCTGCAAACCAGGATTGTCTAGATAGGATCAGATAACGGAATAAAGCGTAGAGCAATTCATTGCTAAAACAACTTCTGCACACAGTAAGCCTGGCTGATTATATTTTTTCAGGATCTTATGGAGATACTGAAAGACATCGTTTGCGTCCAAGTATGCACTACCTACTATGTCATTCTACCAACAATGGCGTTAGACTTGCTACTATTACCCGGAAAAAGTTGAGGCTTATTTGAATGTTCTCAGAGATCGCCATCAAACAGCTTGATAAAAAGGTTAGTAATTGACAAATCATTGAGCAAACTGTACGCGATAAAACTTTACTTAACCAGATAGAGGTTGATAGAGCTGTACCTCGGTGGATAGAAGTAGCTGCCAAATTTAGTAAAAAATTACAGTGCAATAGTAATTGGCGTTCAATTTTTTTTATTTCAACGCTGTTATTAATTGCCAATGCTTTTGATGTTTTACTCTAACTGGAATGCACAATGGAGGTGATATTTGCATTCGAATTGTCATAAGTACACCTGTGATTTTGCATGACAATGGTTTGGCTTGTCAAAGATGACCTGCATCAAAAATGGTTTGACGTCAATTCAGCCATGGTCAGCAACACCATACTCTTCTCGTCACAACTGATATTCTATGACCGGTGGCTGAGATGATGTGCTTGGACTGGTAACGCGAAAGGTTACAGGTTCAATCCATAACTGCGATCATCTCTACCCCACCGATGAGGTATTGCAGATTCGACAGTAATCGGTATAGAATTGCATGGCCGATTTCAATTTCCTGTAGGCATAGCTAGTACAACCTGGTAATTTGAGACAGACTGCGTTCATCCACAAAAATGGCTTTGTTTCTCTTAACATATTATTTTACGGCTTAATAAAAGCATTGATTTTGCGTAAAATATGATTATATGTTGCATTTTGCAACTAACTGGTTGGCCTCGTTTGGAACGTCTGGAGAATGTGAAAAGTGGAATGCGTAAGATAAAATTAGATTGTGAAATGTGTGAAAACAGTCAATCACCGTGTATTCAAATGAGCCTTTCGGCTAGCCCACTTCGAAAGGAAGCGCTAAATGTGGTTGGTTCAAACAAGACAGTAGCTTCAAGTTAACTGAAAGATCCTGATCAAACGACTATCGATTGGAGTGCACATATCGATTCCGTTCATCCTCTTTCGAATTGAACGGACAAGCTGAACTCTATATACATACGGTTTTAGTTGAGCGTTTGGATATGATTATTCGGTCATGTCCATTACGAGGTTATTGGCATTGTAGTTACCGCGAAGGTGTCGCGAGCACGAAGATAGAAGTGCCAACTCCGGTCTAGACGAGGATGTACACTATTTAAGAGCTCTAGTACGAACAAATCTCAAGAATAATGCTTCTTTTTGAAATGGACCAGTCGAAAGCTTACCTGAACGCTAAAGATGGCATCAACTGTGGGTGGTGTTCAGTCTGAAATAATCGCGATCCCTGAACTCTTATTGATGAATCGTTACGTACTCGGGTTTCGCTCGCAATGGAGCTCGTCAGTAGGGCATGTTCCTACCACGGCCGGGACTAGAACTCTGGCCACGCTTTTCTTGAGGCAACCGTGCTTACCACTGCGCCAATGATCTCACATTAGGCACAGCCGAAGTATTATATGTGAACACTCAATCACTTTCGCTTGTGACTAATGATCAGGTTGTCCCTTACAGCTTAATAAGTTAATGACTTCCGTGATCTCAACTTAGGGAGAAGTTCGAATCGAGGAGGTCATCGATTGGAATTACCAGAATGGCTACTGTGTTTCTTCTCGAGACGGACGGATAATCTGATCATTACTCACAGCGAAAGTGGTTGAGCGATCACAGTTGATAATTCGGTCGTGCCTGATGTGGGGTCAATGGCGCAGTATTCAACACGGTTGCCTCAAGGAAAGCGTAGCCAGAGTACTAGTCCCGACCGTGGCAAGGACGTGCACTACTGACGAGCTCTAATAACAGCGACACTCGAGTCTAGTGCTTCTTTTCGAAAGGGACCGACTGGAAAGTCTTTGGGAATGCAACAGCTGTGATTAATTGTGGGTGATGTTCAACCTATATTAAAAACAATTATGTAGTTTAAAAATTTGACGGATGATGCTCAAAAGTGATTTATTGAACTAAAGGGGTTGCTCTGTAAATCTTCAGCGGGACGACACCAACATAGAGCCAAAATTCGCAAATCTTCTACATTAACCCCATGTAGTAGAACAATGTGAAGACTTAAATCCTGAGGTAATTCTTTGAGTACCATTTCGGTCATTTTTGGCGACATGTGAACATGTGTTCGGCGTTACATAGCGCGGAAGACAACTTGGTTTATTACGATTTAGGTGGGCGGAGGTGCAGTTGACTACTTGAATTATCGAGTACATAGGTAATGAAAGGTCACAGCAACCAGTGCGCGCCATTTGAGTCGTATGGTGATTGGTCGGTCAGTCTTACTCAGTGTTGTCTCCTGTCAGACCAATTCAAACATTTAGCAGTACAACTACTGTCTGGCAGCTATTTTGGTTTACTCATGGACGTCCTTAAAGTCAGTTGTATCAAACGCTACAATCCGGGTTTACTTTTCATCATAAAGAACATGTCATCTCTTTGTTATGTACTACACGTAAGGGCAAATTTTGATCACCATCGAAAAGCTTGACCAGTGATGGCGTAGCGGCTGAGTTATGGTCAAATAATTCCACACTGTAGCAAAACGTTTGTTTATTTTTAACAAAAAGTTTATATGTGCCAACCTGTTTATCTACAAATTCCCAGCGTCTACTGCTTAAACTTAGTCCATGCAGCGTTAGCCATGGTTCGTTTGTAGCTTCAACTTAATCTCTTTATTTAACTGCATTTGCCTCAATGAAAATCGATAGACCAGAGCGTGAGTTCAAACGGTAGTATTAGTTCAGCACTCATTGGCTCTTCTAATGAAACCTCCATCACGATTGATTACGATTGATTTTGAAGTTAGAAGAGCATACACTTCAAATGGAAGCGATGTACGCCTATCAGTCCAAAATTTGAAGGCCCAAGTAAACATTCCGTGAAATCGTCAAAAAACCTCTTCACCCGACCATAATTACGGATGATGTAGCAAAATAATCAGTATAAGTGTGATTTTTTGAAAAATCGTTTCTTTACTTGTGGACATCAGGAAATTTACAGCGTGTTTCGTCGAATAAACACGGTAGGGAATATATTGAGTGCAACTAAGTTTTGGTCACTGCGAATTTGCCAAATGACACTAGAAGAACTATCAGTACAAGTTTTCCTGATTACTTCAAGACGAATAGAATCAATAAAAGTTATGATGTAACATGCAATAGTACGGTCAATAAGAGCATAGAACAATGAAATACAACATGCATTAAGAACATGTTGTGTTATTACATGAGTAAACCATAAAACAAACACATCGAAAATTACGAGCAATTCTATACCGATTACTGTCGAATCTGCAATACCTCATCGGTTCTGTTCATGTTTAGACTGGTGGGGTAGAGATGATCGCAGTTATGGATTGAACCTGTAACCTTTCGCGTTACCAGTCCAAGCACATCATCTCAGCCACCGGTCATAGAATATCAGTTGTGACGAGAAGAGTATGGTGTTGCTGACCATGGCTGAATTGACGTCAAACCATTTTTGATGCAGGTCATCTTTGACAAGCCAAACCATTGTCATGCAAAATCACAGGTGTACTTATGACAATTCGAATGCAAATATCACCTCCATTGTGCATTCCAGTTAGAGTAAAACATCAAAAGCATTGGCAATTAATAACAGCGTTGAAATAAAAAAAATTGAACGCCAATTACTATTGCACTGTAATTTTTTACTAAATTTGGCAGCTACTTCTATCCACCGAGGTACAGCTCTATCAACCTCTATCTGGTTAAGTAAAGTTTTATCGCGTACAGTTTGCTCAATGATTTGTCAATTACTAACCTTTTTATCAAGCTGTTTGATGGCGATCTCTGAGAACATTCAAATAAGCCTCAACTTTTTCCGGGTAATAGTAGCAAGTCTAACGCCATTGTTGGTAGAATGACATAGTAGGTAGTGCATACTTGGACGCAAACGATGTCTTTCAGTATCTCCATAAGATCCTGAAAAAATATAATCAGCCAGGCTTACTGTGTGCAGAAGTTGTTTTAGCAATGAATTGCTCTACGCTTTATTCCGTTATCTGATCCTATCTAGACAATCCTGGTTTGCAGCGTCAAAGACAAATTTTGTTCCAACATTCTGTCAAACTTAGCTTCTCATCCGGTATTGCAAGGATATATCGATTTTTGGGCTTCAGTATTGCAGCGGTTGACCTGACAGAGATTAGACACATTGAACACTGTCTTGCTTCTGTGTAGTCGATCGGAGTAACCCGTATTGTTTGGAGAAGTTTAGAAACATATTATACCTATTGATTTGGTTGAGGGGTAAAATTAAACATTTCTTTTACTTCATTTTATGATTTCACAAGATAACAACTATCCTCCATAGTGATTGGGGCAATGATACATTTTCAGACTCACGGTACAAATGGTATGAGTGATCAATTAGTTAAACTTCGGCAGTTACGATGTCAAAATTATCACAATCGTTGTATATGGTGGGTAGAAAGAACAACAGTGGTAAATATCACCGTCTTGCCACCTAAGACCAGAACGATGATAGCTCGAAAATGGGCTTTCAGATGATTTAATAAGAACAGATTCAAAAAGCTTGGTCTGAAAGCTACGCGTTTTGTATTGGCACGAACTGAACAGAGTACAATTATGATCCTGAAAAAGTTTGTCAACGTTGCCAAGCTGATTAACGTAAAGCAAACATGAAGCTGAAGTGCGGTGGTACATTCTTTCGAGTCGCAAATATACAACACGACAAAATAAACGAACAGTTAAATTAAAAACAAAAGAATAAATTCCGGCACTTTTCTAAAGCCAACATGACTCTGGTTAGTAATACTGTGACCTGACTACTAAGTTCATTCGAACGCACAACAGAGGTTTGTGATTAGAATCCAGTAATGATTCAAGAAACTCGAACCACTGCACGGTGTGTTTACATGTGGCGATAGCATGTGTTGGGCTCTGTGTATGGTTTGTACTAAGTGCCAAACGACTGATGAGACCGTGCTTGGGTTGACTGAAATGAAAGATTTATATTTCTGAGAAATGACGAGGGTTTTCAGGCACAATGTACGCTTCGGAGAACTCAGCGAGGTATCCACTGTAATCATAATCTGACTGGTGACACAGTAGAGGTTAACTGATTTACGCAATCTGACGGAGCGTCTGTGGCACAGGTGAAACGAAACCATAAAAATGCAATTGTCAATTGTTTAGTGACTTTTTGTGTGACACGAAAAAGGTACCTCAAACCAATATAATCGACAAAAATATAAACGTGACCGGTCGGTCCGATCACTCGATACTTCACTGCGTAATATTCTTTACTGTACCGAAACGAGGATCTAACAGTAAATCTTGGACAGACAATAAACCATACACAACTTGCGACCCTCCAGCAGATGCACTGACATTCATGAGCAGGTCAATTTTCAGTTGAACATGTTTAATAGATCTGATCAATTAACTCGGTATACGTCTTATTACACACAACCAAACGCACTGTTACAGTCCGAGAATAGTAAACAAACGTCTAATTTCGGATGGTTTTGAGAAGATGTGCCTACACTTTCGATGTCAGTTTCTCCGGCCGATCAACAAACTGTTCAAGAAAATTTGCCTTGCCTGGTATTATCAATCATTATTTCATCACACGTTGTGGTAGTCATGGGCACTCTAGCGAGAATGAAACTTATCAATCCTATTCACTGTAAACAATCTGTGAGACTGAGTACCTTGGCATCAATCAGACATGAAGTTCCGCCAAAGTATTCAGTCGTTTATCTTTTATACGATTTTCTTTTCTTTACCTCAAGCAAGAACCATTGCGTCATATCGACTTCGAAACTAGCAACGTTGCAGGCGTTGACCCTAATGAGTGTCATCGTTCAATTATCTCTTCCTGATCCACTGCAGTATCAAACCCAATGGGTAGGCTGATTGTCTAGCGATATTTCAACCAGAATACTTGTTACGCGAGCACCTCACAAGTTGACCTGTTATACATTTCTACCGGAAGCCTACAGCTGGCCACAGTGGTTTCTCATCTACACTGTGTCATCTTTGCGTACCGCGAGCCTGGATTCAAGACAATGCAGTTGTGGCTCACTTACCCTTCGGCCGCCCATTCGGATCTTATTCTCCCAGACCGTCCGGTTCAGTGCTAAGTCTGCACAAATTGATATCATTACGCGAATGGTTTACCTGGACGACATTATGCCAACTCAGTTTTTAATCACCAGGATTTCGCCTATCTGCTTTCATTTGACAGAACAGCAGTTGCTACGGGATCCATCCGTCATCTTACGTACTTGCTTATTATGACAGGCAAATTCAAGGTAGACCATTCTCTAGGTCATTGAATTGAGTTGCGTATTGGATATTGTATAAAACAGTTCCGGTGCGAAGAATTCTGTTCACGAGTGACGTTGTCTCCTCAATTGGCTAACATACATTCGTTTCAGCTTCAAACTAGCAAAAATTCATCAGCTGCTGTTCATTAAAATTCACTCTACTAACAGTGGATGAACAAACAATTATCTCTGTGGGTAAATGATTTGCAAATGTAACAACCGATTACATAAGAGGAGTGACTAGCAGTGTTAAAGATAATATACTATTTTTAAGTGGCATTATTGTTCAACCTCATTCTGTGTAATGCCATGTTTGCTGTACATGTAAAATGTTTGATACAAAATGTAACGTTGGAAAGAATAAGCTTATTAGTCAATGGTGGAATTTGAAACAGTTATATTCCTTCAGTAAAATAAACAGAACAGTCAGAAGACGAACACTGGTGGATGCTAGCACCTTGTCAGTACCGAATAACCGTTAACACGGAAGAAGTTCAATCTCACGTCTACGCTACTTCGGAGGATGGGCATGAACTAAGAAACGAACAACAAAACAAAAACTCGAATCGTGTGATCTGAATGACACTCACTGCAACTAGGTCCATATCAGCCTAAGATTCACAAATAAATGTCTTTGCATATATGATACACGTTTGAATCGGTATGTCGCGACGGTTTCGGCAGGTGTTAGAAACCGTGGGCTGTGGTGGCGCAATATGATGGTGCAGGCTGAGATCCAGTCCGCGTTGTGGTCAGTTGACAGGACGTGTCTTCCGATCGACAAAGCTGTAGGTATCAAAGATTCGCTAGAAAGTGCGGGTGAGTTGGATGGAATCTATATCAGGAATGAACATATGTGCTCTATAAATATGTAATCCCCATCTACCACTGCCACTTGGGAGAAAATATTGACTTTTTGTGTGTATAGATTGTTCCGGAAAACTTCCCTATTCCCATCCCATCAGGTTATTTGAAAGCTGTAGTTTTATTGTGTACCGAGAATATCAGTTTTAATTTCCAAAACACAGCATACAGACAAGTCGGCAGAGTAGCGATAGGTAGTTCATTTGGCCCTTTTCTCGATAACTTTCGCGTAAACATAGTAAAAAGACAACTAACTGGTATCATTCCACGATTGTCTTACTATAAAAGCAGTGTAGACGATACCTTAGTCTTTTCCAAAAATCAGGAGCAGTTAGAACAATTTGTGCTGCGGCTTAAGGACGTCCATCCCAAACTCACAATGAGGCGTGAATCAGAGGCTGACGAAAGTCTGTCTTAGCTGGACATACACATCACACAAACGACCGGCGGTTCGATAAAGCGCACTATTTATAAGTAACCAACATGGTCTGGTCAATATATGTACTCCACCAGTTTCACCTTGGTGAAATATAAGCAGTGTGGTGAAAACGTTGTTCATCAGGTCACGCCACATCTGCACTTTCGGCTTGTTCAGTAAGAACTATAAATGCTCAAGACGACTCTGGGGAGTAATGGATACCTTAAAAGTCTTATTCAGCATTACAGCGAATGGTAGTCCAAAAGCAATGAGGATGATAAAGTCTCTAAGAAATTAGTATATACTGAGTCCTCCTTTAAAGAGGATATCGCGACATTGCACACAACCCAACGAATTATCTCTTCGTTGGAACGGGCTTACAATGTCGCTGAATTGAGAGTCCTTAATCAGATTCGCAGGTTGCCTATGCCTGAAATCAAAAGATATCAGACTATTGGCGCTAAATCACACTGTGCATACCAATTCACACGTAACTGTGGAGAAAGTTACATAGACAGAACCGATAGATCATTGATCTCGAGAATGAAAGAGTAAGTACCCAAGTTGGTTCGGAGACAGGTCTCATAACCGGGCAGTACGGTCACAAAGAATCGTAAGACTCCAGCTTTGTCGATCGGAAGACACATCCTGTCAACTGACCACAACGCGGACTGGATCTCAGCCTGCACCATCATATTGCGCCACCACAGCCCACGGTTTCTAACACCTGCCGAAACCGTCGCGACATACCGATTCAAACGTGTATCATATATGCAAAGACATTTATTTGTGAATCTTAGGCTGATATGGACCTAGTTGCAGTGAGTGTCATTCAGATCACACGATTCGAGTTTTTGTTTTGTTGTTCGTTTCTTAGTTCATGCCCATCCTCCGAAGTAGTGTAGACGTGAGATTGAACTTTTTCCGTGTTATAGGTTATTCAGTATTGACGAGCCAATACGAAATAATGGGATTATTAACTATCGAAGTGCCAGTATAGTAGTGAATTATAATGTGAAGCTAAACAACAAACTATCCATCGGTTTGCGTATCAAACTTATGTTTTAGCCAACTTTAACAACTAACCCTTTTTTTGTACACTAACGTTATTGTTTCATAAACCGTTATTATAATTGCAACCTCTCGATAGGTTGTCACAAGGTTCAATTCTGCAATTTATATCGAAAAATCTTCAACACAGGTGAATTATGTTCGAAAGCCGCCCACAGTTATTAATGACAACCTTGTGAACCTCAGTAGTAGTGATAAACTGTACCACTATTTGCTCGCAGAGTGTTCTAGAAACCCGGTTGGGCCACAAAACGTTTAATCTTTATCAGGCAACATGAACGAGTGTGCATTTTCTTCAAAGAAAACTACTTCAGTTATGCCGTGGCTTATCGTTAGAAAACCACTGAATTAGTAGTGTGTGATTTGGGAACAAACAGTTGAAGCAGATGGACACAGTCCAAATTATATTGCCAGCCAGCAGTGACAACAATCATGGGAAGTTACTGCGATAAAATGTTTCGTAATGATCACTCTCAAACCGATCGGTTTGACACAAGTTTGAATTAACCGAGTTGATATTCAACGAACAACATCCGAGACCACGGATTGTTGCAAGACACACACAAATGAACACCTATAATCTCAATCATCTTTTTAAGAGATACACATTTTTAAGGTCAACGGTGTTGTAGACAATTGTTTCGACTCTCAACTTGAAAGCAATTAATATGTATCTTGTTCATAATATATCTACTTCGTTAGTCGAGAAAATAAATGATGTCGTAACATGCCTGTTTCACAGAGCATCACCTTAAACATTTAAATAATCAATTGTCTCCAGAAACTAACGAATTTTTGTTAGTACGCTGGTCAATATCAAAAATAGTTCACCTTCAAGTGAACGTATTAATAATATCATTCAAGAAAAATGTTGCACGATAGCCGCACGCATTACATGCTTCGAAATACTCACCAATCACCAGTATCAAACTGACGTATAATGACATCATCTGTATCGTATTCAATAAACTCGCAATTCCGTATTATATCTTTCAGAACGTCTGTAGGGTTCACATGTTGGAAGTATTTTATAGCTGAAATTACCGGCGGCAAGAGTGGCAAAAAATCTCGATTTCTCTAAGAACCATGGCAGTATAATTTCAACTTCATCGGCCTTCCGATTAGCTATTGGTTTCGCCAGGTATTCCGCAACTTTTTCGTTAAGGTCCTCAGTGCGCCTCATTCCTTAAATAATGCGCAAAATACAGTTGAATGTGATCAAACCCGAGAGCAAAGTGATGATGACTGATACATATTCAAGCACAAAAGTTCGCTACTGTTTCGTTGAGATGTAATTCTGTGATTAACTTGGGAATAAATTTTGTTTAAATAGTCTAAC
Source organism: Paragonimus skrjabini miyazakii (assembly GCA_014338405.1). Classification (NCBI taxonomy): domain Eukaryota; kingdom Metazoa; phylum Platyhelminthes; class Trematoda; order Plagiorchiida; family Troglotrematidae; genus Paragonimus; species Paragonimus skrjabini miyazakii. The sequence goes on along the minus strand of JTDE01002916.1, from coordinate 70,073 downwards.
GACCATGCGCTTATAAACGCGCCACCGACGGTTTCTTCCGTTACGTTTTGCCCGTGAGTTTTGGTAGTGTGTGGATGTCATTGGACAATGATTCGATTTTGGCGAAACACAGATAACTATACTTTGATGTTTTCGGCGTCATCAAATTGCTTTTCGTCTAACCGATTGAGGTGTTGGTCGTGACAGAACTGAAAAAGCCATCTTTGAGAATTGGAGACTGAAAATTGCAAAATCGCTATCACGTATTTGAAGCATCCGGGACGACTTGTGGGTGCCAGAAACATTAGCGAAAGGTGCGGAAGCTATCAAAAGTGCTGCGTGACGATTTACTGTCCAAGTGAGCTACATATTGGCCGGTACACTTGGTTTTGTTTCTTCCCATTGAGGTGTTTTTCTTTTCGTGAGACATTTTCTTTAACCGATATTAACAGCAGTTGAATCT
>JTDE01002916.1:36945-49433 GCA_014338405.1 Paragonimus skrjabini miyazakii | reverse complement strand
GACCGCAAGCCGCTGCTCACTGTCTTTGGATTCAAGAAAGGTATACCGATCTACACGGCCAATCGTCTTCAAAGATGGGCAACGACTCTGCTCAACTACGACTTCAACATCCGGTATACATCAACAACGAGCATTGGACAGGCAGATGCACTCTGTTGCCTGATTGGCTCACAAACGCTCGATCCAGAAAAGGTCTCGATTGCTGCAGTGTCCTTCGAAGCAGAGATCAATAAAGTGTTCTCCGAAGTCATCCGGAAACTCCCGGTCACGGCCGGGACGTGAAGCAACTGTACGAGACCAGGCATTGCAGTCTGTGACATCGTACAATCAGAACCGCTGGCTGAATAGATGACTAACGAGTGACCTGGCGCAGTTTTTCCGGAGACGTTCCGCGATTTCAACTCTCAATGGATGTGTGGTGTTTGGAGAACGTGTCGTCATCCCACCGGAACTTCAACCCGAAGTAATTCATCAGCTTCATGTCAACCATCCTGGCATCAGCTGAAGGAAGGCATTGGCTCGCAGTTACGTTTACTGGCCCGGAGTGGATGAACAGCTGGTGCAACTGGTCAGACCTCGCCACAGCTGTGCTTACGCATCTAAAGCACTCCCAAAAGCTCTACTGGAATCTTGGCCAATCCCTACGGCTCCATGGTCGCGGTATACTTGGATTTTGCTGGGCCTTTGTACGGTCAGAACTTCCTGATCGCCGTCGACGTTTATTCCAAGTGACCAGAAGTTGTCCTGATGCCAAGCACCACCACGGGATAAACCGTCCTGCAACTTCGCAAAATATTCAGCTGTTTCGGATGCCCAACGACTCTGGTTTGCGATCACGGAACACAGTTCATTTCCTCCGTATTTGCTGACTGCTGTCATCAGAACGCCATTGATCACATCCGGTCACCACCTTATTATCCTCAGTCCAACGGCCAGGCGGAGCGCTTCGTTGACACGTTCAAAAATGCCCTTCAGAAAGCTCAAGGGGAGGGACGACCGTGGAAGTCCTGGAAACATTTCTAGTGCACTATCGGGCGACTCCAAATCCACAAACACCTGACGGAAGATCTTCAGTGGAGGCTCTTATTGGACGCAGAATACGAGTGCCGCTAGACTCTATCCGACCAACTATCGCTGTTCCAGGTTCCATGAATGCATCTATGGAAAGTAGGTTCATCCAACGACACGGCGTCAAACACCGACGCTTCAACAGTGACCAGACTGTCCAGGTCCAGGTTTATCGCAGTGGTTTTGCTAAATAGTTCTTGGGCCGAATTCGCAAAAGATTGGGCAACGTCATTTATGAAGTTCAAGTCGGAACGGGCGTCTGGATACGCCATGCCAACCAGCTTCAGCCCACCAGTATTGCTGAACCATCACAAGGTGAGAAAGATGTACCGTTGGAGATCCTGATGGAAACGTTTGGTCTTCCCCAGCCGGGGCCCGCAAAAACGACTCCCAACACGCAAAGTCTGCCACGTGAGCTGCTCCCTAGAAGATGGACCGAACGAGTGCGACGACCAATGACACCCCTGCAAATGAACTCCCGACTACCGTCGTGCGATCAACATCCTCAAAGAGAAGGTGTTAAGGCCAGAAGAACACGATTCTGCTCACAGAAATCAGAGATCGCAAGCCGTTACTGAGATGTGCATCGGCGTGGGATTCAAATATTTCTTCGCGCGCTCACGCCACCGCAAGGTCAATTATTTTCTATAAATACAGACCAGTTTCTCATGTAAATTCGTGAAGCGTCTGATGGTTAAATACATTGCCTATCCGGAGTCTGCTTTGTCTGTGTTCTCATTGGTTCTTGTCGTTTGCGGCTTTGGGGTCCAATCGGAAGGGGTTTCTATTCGCAACAGTTTGTTCCCTTGATGAACATGAATAAAACAATGAGAAGACGCAATTCATGTGATGTTCTCCGGAGTAACATTTCGTACAGTCTGATCACACATGGACATGTAACTAATTTTAAACAAGTCAAAATTCCACAGAGCGGAAGTCACGGCTTAAGGGATTAAACAGACAGACACCAAAAGTGAAAAGTCAAAATTGTGGGAATGCTGACTACCAGGGTAGCCGCAGTGTCAACACAAATTGTTTTTGAACAAACAGGGGGGACTGTGACGTTTAATGGCCAAAGCCTCAGCAAACTGGAATATGTGTTTCCGGTTCCTCCGAAAGATCATCGAGAACGCGTCAGAAACTTTGACTGTGTCCTGTTTGTATTATGTGCCTTGCAACGGATGATGCGGGGTGCCGTCTATCGGCAACTATACAGGCTCCTGGCGTTTCTAATTGCGTCTCCAGCCTTTTGGGTACATGCTCCTTGATACGTACAAAATGTTACTCCGGAGAACATCGGATGAATTGCGTCTTCTCATTGTTTTATTCAAGTTTCTATTCCCGTTATTCGTTCGCCGTTGTTCGTATCAGCTATTCGCGTTCGTGTTCACTAGGATTCAGTTATAACAGTTGTTATGTGTACTCTGGGAATCACGCATCTCTTGCATTGTCTACGTTTGCGTGTTTACAGTTTCGAGAGTTCTATTGTGTGCTTGAAGTCGATTAGGCAGTCGTAATTTCGGAACAACTTGTAAGTAATTGGCGTGAAAACGCTTCCATGTCAGGAGTGAAATGTTACCACAAATTACCGATTGCTCATAAGTTGTCTAGACATTTTGTTTTGTGTTTTTTATTATCATGATTTGTTTTTCTGCGATGTCGTGTTTCTTTTCTTACGCGTATATTATTGTGATCGGTGTACTTTTTTAGATTGTATCCTGAGGCCTAGACCGTTAGTTACATTCTGTTCAGCTGCTCACGTCATGTTGCTCCTGTTCTCATTTCTGTTCGCTTCGGCAAAGCGTTACTGACTTTCTGCAGCATGGGAAAAGTAATATCAACAGCTAAACGAACTATTCGTAATTTTGATTTGGAGCACCGAGCCCTAAAGTACATCGAAAAGTCTGCAAAATCTGAAGCCAGGGCTGCACCCAAGCACCCGGGAACCCGTAGCTTTGAGTTGGACGAACACTCTATGAAGCAGTTGTTTTCCAACAATCCACAACTTAATAAACGAGTCGATCAATTGGAAATTCATTCTCGTCCTGTTAAAGATGGTATTTTGCCAGAAGGTGTTGACTATGTGAAAGAATCTACCCGCAAACTACCGCAGGTTAGTATTTACTCTTTCCCTTCGTAGTTAACTGTGCGTATTTCAGAAAATCTATGCGGAGGATCCTTTCCCAGATCCACACATAGATTTTGGTTTTGTTATCCCTGAAACGATTCCCGCTGGTAAACTGACTATGCGTCAAGCTGTCAATCTCGTTAAGTCCTATCAGACGAATGAGTGCACAGTTAAGCAACTAGCGGCTACGAATAACCTGGACGAACAGAAGGTAAACTAATCAACACGCTCACGTGGGCTCTATTACTGTATCATCGTTCATTCTAGGTGCAAGCTATCGTTGAACATTTCTTGTTGTTCACCCTTCCCTCGAAAGAATTTTGGGTATCACCACTGCTTCTACCTGAGTTGACCACAGATCAAAAACTACTTGATGAACCTCTGGAAGACAAACCGTTGGAAGAACCCCTTGGTGGGGCTGCACAACATGATAGACAACAAACATTTCGGAGACTAGAATACAATTGATTTATTTTGTACATATTCCATATAGTTTATATGCATTCATGGGATTAAATTAGTAGCTCTATTCCTTCTTTTTGATTACTGTTTGGAGTATTTGCATTGCAGTCGGATCTTACGATTGTGGTTTCCCATTTTACTCCCAGCCGAATGATATGTACTCTGTCTGTTTTGCGACACCTTCAACGTGGGATTCCCGCCCTACCTGTGTTTTCCCGTGGGGCACGCCTGTCCAATCGAGCTGATTCACCTCAGTTATTTTCTTGGCTTCCGAAAGAACTGGAACCTGAATTTATACGCTACAAAAAACACATACTTTCAGAATATGACCGGCTGAACAGCTCAATTTCCAGCGGGCATAAAGAAGGGAACCTAAAGTAAGTTGTTATTTCTTCGACCGATCGTACAGGTTGCCTACATTTCGGTGTTTCAGCGCAAGCAACAGAGCGTGTTTTTTGTATTCAAGTTACAGATTGCTCATCAGCAGATGTGTTAAGGATCATTTTGATTGTAGTGCTCTCACAAGCTGGTGTTAGTCTGTGCATACTTACAATATTATTGGCCTCTGCTTTGTTCGAGAGTCTTCGGTTTTTTGCCTGTCAGTCAGCATGTTGCTTATGAGTGGCGAATGTGGCCATCATCTAAATGTTACAATTGACGTTCTTTATCTGTTTCGTTTTCATTACTATACTAATCTAATTCATAACAGCTATTCGAACGGTAGATCGGAAAAATTGCGTGACTGGTCTGTTTCGTCATTGTTTTCATGACTTGATTATCACAATATCCTGAAATTTGTCAGCATTCTGTTCTAGTGCTTTATTCTCAAACTAGCATGCAATGAAAAGTGCATAAACACAAAAGACAAGTAAATTAAGATAGTTGTTTGTTGTATGAAACGAGTTAGCACCTTATGTCCATAGAAGTCTGTGTCTAGGTAGTTTATATCCAGGTGTCTGCATCTTATAAGTAGCATGAGACCACAAGCAACTAGTTGATTACCACGTTCAGATAATATGGCATCTTCTGGACAGCTTCGTGGTTTTTACTGCCTTGCTGCATTAGTGTCCATAATTCATTCACACCACCCGGTTCGACTACCTGTCGTAGCTTGAGGCATGCGCGATGGTAACACTTACTTTCACATGGTCTCTGGAGTCGTGTGTTTGATGGACGTTACCAGCTGCAATATTTTTTGTTGTTGGTTTGCTGTGAAATACCATAATTCATCAATGTGCACTGAATTTCGCTTTTGTCAGAGCTCGTCAGTGGTGCGTCTCTGTCATGGCCGGGACTAAAACTCCGGCTGTATTTTCATAAAGCAACCATGTTGACTACTGTTACGCTTGCGAGTAATGCTCATGTTGTCCAATCGCACTGCTGATGAGCTCTAACAAAAGCCAAACTCGAATATTGGTTCTGTTTGAGAGGGACCGACTGGAAGGTCTACGGGAATGCAACAGCTGTGATCGTTCGTGAGTGATGTTCAAGTTATGTAAAACCTAAGTCCCCTACAGCTTCTCAGTTATCAAAGTATTACTCAGCAAGTTAATGGTTTCTGTGATTTCGACTTGGAAATAAGTTCTAATCAGGAGGTCATCGATTGGAGTTAGCAAAACAGTTACTGTATCTCCTCTCGAGGCGATCGGACAATCAGACCATTATTCATAAAGGAATGTGGCTGAGCGTTCACATGTGATAATTCGGTCGTATCTAGTCTGAGGTCAATGGTGCAATGGTCAACGTGGTTGCCTCATGAAAGTGTGGCCGGAGTTCTACTCCCGGCTGTGACAAGGATATGTACTACTGACGAGCTCTAATGAGAGCGAAACTCGAGTCTAGTACTGAAAAGCCAATGGGGAATGGGACCGCTGTGGGTAATGTTCAGTTTATGTATAAACCAAAATTCCTCATTACTTATCACTGATTATTAAATTGGAACATCTCTGTTTGCAAACATATGCTTACACAGATTGTAATCCCCATCTTCTTAGACTGCTACGAACTGAACTGTTGTTCAGGGAACGTTGCTCTTTATCTTTTTGTCTTACCCCTATTACTCGATACTGAACATCTCTTTTGGGTTGAACTTCTACATCACCTCACTTCAGTTGTTAATGCTGTTACTCACAAAACGGTTTGATGAACACACGGTTAACATGTACTGTTTTTTTGATACGAACCACTCATAATCTTGATAAACAATTTGGTCGTTTTTTGTTCACATGGGAGTTTGACGGTTGCATTGGATATTTTTAAAATCTGGTATTTTACTTCATGGTTCACCATGTGCTTGCTTTGTCTGCTGACGTATATCTTCTATTTTGAATGTTGGATGTACTGTCCATTTTGAACATTCTCAGCAAGTAACGTAATTTGTAAGATCAATTTATTTGTGCACTGTTTTCCTAATTAAAATAGGAGAAATACAAACGAACGGTCACCTAAAGGTGGTACACGAATAATTGTCGTTAACCTTATACAATTCGCCTGATCTTGATTAGGAAAGTTAGACGTAAAATCACCATTAAATCCTTTTAGGCACGCTGCTGAGACTTGACAGAGTTTCAGTAAACTTGGTAAGTATGACTTGGCTGTATGAAGTGATTAAATTAGTTTGATTGTCTAATAATCGTTTTGTTGTATGTGGACATTTGAGGAGGGTGAATGGAACAAATGCATCTCATGTGCTTCGTGCTCTTTGTGTATTCAGTGCGATAGAGCCTGGGTTCATTTCACTCTGGTCTCCGTATGTGAATTACTATGACGCTTTTGCTACTTCCTCTTGTTCACACTTCACTCAAACACAGAACTATGGCTTTACGTTGGGAAAAGCTGCGACCGATTGCGGATATTTTCGAGGAACTGGACGTCTTGATTGAAACGGATGCGGACATTGAACACCTTGTTTCAGGTGTGAATTTCTTCCTAGCATTTTTGGACGAGAATGCCCAGTTGTTTTGTTTTGTTGACGCGTCTAATCTGTGACATATTTCCTAAACAGTTGTTATTTTTCAAGAGGTTATCTACTACTTGAGAATGCACGAAGTCTGTGGTAACTACTGTTTAGCTATCAACAGCTGTCTGGAATATGCGAGGATTCTATCGTGGTTAGTGTTCCGTCAGATCGACTAAGCAAGTTGCGTCTTAGATCATACAATGAAAACAATCACTACAATCGATGTTTCATTTTATATATTTCTTTCAGATTTGACGAACTAATCAGACTACTATGGTTGCATTATACACTGGCATTTGTGGAATAATATAGCCGAATCTTATCATCCCCGTTAGGAGTGGACCCACGTTTTCGACATCAAGACCTGTATGACCCAAAACCACACGTGTCAAGTATCTCTTCACTTGAGGAGTCACAACGAGTAACTCAGTTTTACTTGTGACGGCACATAAAACGTTTCTGATCATGAGATTTGCTGCCGAACTTATATTTTTTCTCATTCATCGTTTGATATTCTCACAGTTCGATATGGAGTTGAAATGTGAAACATCCTAGCCGGTAGTATTCATCCGTAGATGTGATGATAAGCCTGAATGTTGTTTTCGGTGTATCTGGCTGTGGATCCATTATATATCGAATGATGATATTTTTAGGGAACTCCATTTTTCGTCCAAAACCGCTGCCCTTCGTCCTCGTCCTCGAAAAAACGATTTTTCCAATCAGAATGGACAGAAATCCCCAAAACCATCCAGAGCTAACCTTCATTATCTGTTTACTTGATCGACCTTTATTTCGTCATGCTCAGTGGTGGCTTGGTGACCTTAACTACTGTTTTTAATAATTGTCCTCTACCCTTCTGATTCGAGATTATCTGTAAATCATTATGTACCATATAAATACCCTATAGTTCTCCTTATCGCACATGTTTTTGGGATGGAACAGAGTGGCTTTCTGCGCTCGTCTTTAGATCTGACTTGGAAACAGTTAAAAGGAACAGTCGCGTAATTCTCAGGGTCAAGTTTTTCCGTATCCTTCAGCACACAGAGAAGAACCCGATTTCTTTCAAGCGCATTACTATTCCGTGAACAATCCAGCGTATCTTTGTTATACTTTAAGTTGGAATTTCTAGAAACTAGACCCCCGAAGTTTTCATGCATTACTGTAAAACAGCGGAGATTGCGTCATTTTAATAATGAACGTCTGATAAATGAAACCATGTGAGTGAAGATGTGTCATAATTGAAAATATCTGTCAATATTCGTATCACTTAGTTTGCGGTAACCGGTTCACACTTTGTGTTGATTCGGTGATAATGGTATGATGGAGGGTGTGTGATGTGAGAATACATGTCAAGATGTTCGCAGTTAATTCCAGAGTTGATCGAAAAAGAGTTAATGGTAATTTGTGGGCTAGGTGATGTTTTGTTTTGTCTCCTCGGAATTAGGTCAAAGTAAGTAGTTTAAACTTCGTATTCAAGTTTGTCATTTCATCACATGGTCAGCAAGTGATGATGCCATCTGTGGTTTTATGTAATGGAGAATTTATCCATTTGTGGATTACCGAGATGAGTGATTCAATTGTCGTCAGAATCATCAGGAATGAAGAGGCCCACCTAGTTCTGTTGCAAAGCCATTTGTTTCACGCGGTAAATAACTTTGATGTTTTTGTACTATTATTGCCGTACACTTGTCGGGCAGTAAAGGATGTTTTTGGGTCCAATTTGATAATCCATCCACCACACTCACCGAACACTGATCCGAGTTGATGTATCTGGAATTAGTCTAGCTGCGCGACCAATCAACGCTGGCAGCCTGTTCCAGCCAATCCGTATTTGTTGCTGCTCGGATAAGCACCTTAGTCGCATAGCAAGAACCTCATGAATAGCATGGAAAGGTGAGTGAGAACGACGTGCAGTGTACAACTTTGGACTTTCCTTGTCATTCCTCGTCCGACTCCTCATTTTTTGCTCCATTCGATTATCCGATTAATTGTAAACGACTTTGCTGCTTAGCGCTCCGAATTGTATGGGAAATTCTTCATCCTCTTGCTTTGTGTGTCAAAAAACTTATGATATGAGTAAAAAGTGTGTTGCAAATACTTTTTGTCTCCTAGCTTTGTGTACACTATCTAGCCAGTTCTATTTGACTGTCTGCTTGATTTCACTGTAGACGTTTTGAACGCGGATCAGAATGAGAATGATCGGGAAGAGCTTTCAGAGCTGGTACGCGTGGAAAGGCAACAACGCGCTACATATCGTCAGGCTTTGGAGCGTCAGGTACGGCCCTAGTTGTTCGATGTGTTTCTATTCTGATTGTTACGTTTGTACTCGATTGCACATGATGGAACTGGTACGCCGTCTCATCTTTATGAACAATTCCATGTTCCTGAAAATTGGTAGGGGATTTTGGTGTTCATATCCCATTTCACCATTTCTTTAACTCAATTGTAGGACATTATGCTGTGTGTTTGTTTCGCTTGACGTTCGTTAGGCCCTCGTAGCTAAGCTCACATGACTGGTCATTGCACACTAGACTGGGCAAGTCATATTGGTCAGATGTAACCTGCTGTTCACCGTCTTCGATCACTGATGGAAATCCCAAACCTAGAGTTGTGTGCGCGAGAGGCAAATATTGATGCTCCAAGCTGTCAGCACTGCTAATTAACGTTAGCAAGAAGATTACAAGTAATTCATTGTAAGTGGTAAATTCATAAGAACAACGTGGCATGACGAGAAGCCACGGTGGAACCGTGAAATATTGATGGTTCTGGCATAATGTGTACAAAGTGATCTGTTCAGTTTGTCGTCTCGTCTGAACTGTTCGGGGTTAAAGTATCTGCAGAACCTGTTCTGCATTTGGTTCCCAGGTCATCTGAATGCCACTAGAACTTGACGCCCCGAAGTCAAGGCAATCTGATTACGACCACACAACAGCTCGACAATGTTTCTATAATAGGAAATATATAGACATCAGTAAATGCTTACAAGTAGATATATGAAATCACTGTGAAATGTCGCATATGTTCGAAATGATACATCCCAAAAGAGTTTCCGGTCATCACTGGTCGGACATTCGTAAAAATGTCCGAATTCAAGATGACGACCATGGCGACCTTCATATGAACATAATTATATCGTCAGTCACATTACTTACAGAAGGGGAGTGGGCGGTAAATGAAAAGAAACTTCAAACGAATTCAATGTCGGTAGTTTATATTTTTCAAATTCGTGCTTGCAATGATTTCACTTTTTCCAACTTATTCTTAGTTGCAGTCGCCTAATGTGCGCTGTTACATGTAACGTCAAATTTCATGGACGAAACCCTTTTCACATTGCGGGAAATCCTGTTGTTTTGTTCCTAATATTTTCTTCTTTATAATAATTGTAAACAGTTCAGCTTTTGTGATGCATTACTATCCGATGTTTTGTTCTGTCGTTCCTCTGAAGTTGCTAGGCTTTCGCCCAATTATATTCTGTGTTAACGATCATGTTACAATCACAGTTTGTCGAATTCAGTGGTTAACCGACAGATCTGGTTCGATTTAGCTACTGGTTATTGTTGGATTTTTTTACTCAGTTGGTCTAGCGCTCTCTTTGATTCCATTGCCGTTTCTCTACAGCTTTTGCAACTCGTTGCCCCGTTCGATCCGACCTCCTACGCACCGGGTGTTTGTTTAGAACTGATCGCTGGCGCTGGGGGCCGTGAAGCCGGCTTGTTCGCACGGGAATTGTTAGAAATGTATCGATTATTGGCTGTGGAGCGAGGCTGGCGATTTCACGTAGTCCAAGAGTCAAACATGATCGGTGACGAATCCACTTCTTCGGGCTCCGAGATCCCTCTATCCAAAGCGCGGGTGGAAATTGTAGGCGAGCCGCTAGACGTCGAAAATGGCGACTGCAGATGTTTCGGAGCTTATGGACAACTGCGGTGGGAAGCTGGTGTTCATCGGGTTCAACGGATCCCGGTGACTAGCAAGCAGCACAAAATTCACACAAGCACTGTTGCTGTGTCTGTACTGTCCCTAGGTGAGGAGGTAAGCGGTGGGACCGGCGATCACTCCTATTGGTGAGCTGCGAATGTTCCTTACACAATCCGTCAAAATTCTCCATCGCTTGATCAAGAATTTAAGGCAATTTATTATGAGTATCCACTTTTGGTTCTATTCGGGTGACGTGATATCAGTTGAATTAGCCTGAATTTCGGACAAATCAACGTCTATAGATTCTATCTTTCCATGCATGATTCTTACACCTATCTCTCTACCTTCTGCCTTGTGCTTCATGCTCTTTGGCTACATTGTGTTTTCTTTTTCCAGATTTCAATCGACTTGCCCGACAACGACTTAAGATGGGAGTTCTTTCGTGCATCCGGGGCAGGCGGTCAGCATGTGAACCGTACGGACAGCGCTGTTCGGCTTACGCATCTGCCCACCGGGACAGTGGTCACCTGTCAGCGCGAACGAAGCCAACACGTGAATCGACGTATCGCATTAGAGCTATTAGAACAAAAGTAAGCGCTCTTCGTGCCAACCTCATGACGGACTTCGGTATTTTTCATACTTGCTTTCGGTACTCTACCTGTGTTTACAGTTCTCTAGAGGTAACGCAACGTTCACGTGGCAGTGCGGTGATGGGATAAAATTACGTATTTGGGTTACGGCATCCTACAGTTAGTCAGAGTTCAAAAGAGGACAGTTATACAGACACTGACCTCCATACCCACGTTCGCTCATTTATGCCATTGCTCAGAGTTGCGCAACTTGTCAGTATTTAACTAGAAGCCAAACAGCAGTAAGCAATAGCCTTATTTCCAAACTAAGTGTGTTTGCTCTTCATTCCGTTGTTTTTATCATAATGTGTAGGGACGGAGTTTTTTGTCTGTACATTTTAATTATCTTGTGGGACCTTTTGCGGTAGAGTGTCGAACTTAATAAAACTGAAACTTTTAGGATGAAATAAGTTGGCCAAGCGGTTTACGTTATTTCCGTCGATTTTCTTACGGGTTCTAGTTGTACAGTGTTTTGACTCGGTCACACCTAGTTTTGCTGTGGGGTGATCTGTCTACCGTCCAACGGTAAAACAACCGTTGTCATACGGATGACACTTGTTTGTAGTCGACATGGTGCACTGCGTTGAGCGCTCCGGTGGCCAACGACCCCATCGGCTGCAACGGTTGGCTGCTCCGAACTTGGTCAAGCTATCAGTAAATACCGAACCAGCCTGGATTGTAAACGTACCGGTTGCCACCCTAAAACTCTGAATGACTGCTGAACCCAAATCTCACAGGCCATTCTTGAGGTAGGTACTGTAGTACGCTCTATGGTGATTCCTGGGTTAACCAATGACTATTTTAATGGAAATCCTTAGAGTCGTTAAATATCGGACAGAACATTCCCCCTGGCTGTTCATGTGACAAGTCTAGGAGGAAACTAAAGCGTAGCCGAGTTACCGACTGTGCGTGTTGGCTGACGGAGAAAGTTAAAGAAATGGAAGCCGTTTTCTTTTTAAGGAACGGTGGCATGCTTTTCAAGCTCACTCGTACTCATGGTCCAGGGCGTCCATCTGTAAGTGAAGCTATCAGTGGGGCAGATGATATACCCGTTTATAATAAATCCGGGAGGTTACTGCGTTAAGCGGAACACTTTGGGAGTCAGTTTAGTTTGCCTCCTTTTGCTTCTACGGTGTCACCACCACAAATTTGCAATTCAATACCCTGGTCCATGGATTTAAACCATCCTCTAAATCACCATCATCATCATAACAGCCATGAACCTGACCAAAAAGTACCGTGGCTCGAGCCGCCGCTCACCTCAACAGTGACGTGGAATATCCTAGAAGAAAAAGTTACTGAGGAGGCTGAGAATTAATGAGAG
>JTDE01002916.1:12909-28261 GCA_014338405.1 Paragonimus skrjabini miyazakii | reverse complement strand
AACTGTTGGTAGCCTCAACGTATAATGCCCGGTACGGTAAACGAGCAGATGACATACGGAGTACGTGACCCAACCGTCGCAAGCTGTGCACCGTGATTAGTTGACCAGTTGATCGCGCATCCCGAGCGTTCCGGAATACGCGCCGCCGAACTGCCACATTGCTCACGCGATCAGTCCACTTACAATGGGCCAATTGGCGGAGACAACGATGGTCAAACACAGCAAGCCTGTTGATGTCTTCTTTGTGAACAGGCCACGTTTCCGAACCATAGAGCAAAATGGAACGCACACAGGCATTATATACCCTTCCTTTCAGCGACAACTGGACGTCTTTTCGACGCCACAGTGTGGTATGATCGCGTATAAATGCGATTCAAATATCACTAACTTTGGAGAAAATATTCTGTACACTTAGACAAGTGTTCCCTAATCATTACAAAATACCTACAAATAAAACCGATAGGTAGTGTAACCGATGCTGAATAGTTCAAATGTACACAAACTGTGTCCGTCACAACGAGACTGGACCTTGACGCAGTGCGACGGCTTGCACATCTCGATGACCTGTTGGGCTCAACTGGACGGTGTAGCCACCACACCGATAGGGTCACTCATATCAAGCAGACCAATAGGTAGAGGTCTGAAAAACCAGTCTCCTGGTCCTCCAGGTTGGGAGTTTGGAGAAAGTTGGCATCTTTTCCGAAAAATGTACTAGTTCTGGTACACTGCCACCCACGCGATGCCTTGCGGTATAGGCTTTTGAGCCAAAGGCTTTGGTTGAGAATCCTAATCGTTCTGTTGTCTAGGTCTGGGCGTCTTGGCAGCATCTTAGACCACACAACCATGAATACTCATAACACAAGTAATTCCATACTGCATCGGCCGTCTCGCAGTATAAACTGGGTCGCCGTATCCGCTGCATATAGTAGGGTGGATAGGCGAAGACATGCTACTGCTGATCCCTTCCCCACTGTCTTATCAAATTTAGTTCTCAGGCCCCTCCCGACCTACATTTCTGATAGTTACTCCACAGGTCCCACAACAGATATAGCTAACCGTGGTAACACTGAGCCGGTAAGTTTCGTCCAGGTGATCTCGTGCCGGCACTCTTTAAAGAAGGTGAAGAGGTGTCAGTTGAGGCCTTGACTCAGCTGTTTCGACGTGTGTGGATCACGGATACCATCCCTTCGTACTGGAGTCACGCGGTAATAGTTCCTATATACAAGAAAGGTATCAGAAGCTCTTGTGAAAACGGTAGAGGAATTAGTTTGACCCCAGTCATTTCTAAGGTTCTGGCATCCATTATACTCCGTCGACTCACTGCAGTTCGGGAGTTAAACATTAGAGAAGAACAGGCAGGTTTTCGTCCTGGTCGGGGATGTATAGATCACATTTTTACCCTTGGTCAAGTTTTAGAGCAGCGTCATGTATAGCAACGGCCAACGATTGCCATATTTCTCGACTGTAAAGGTGCGTTCGATTCGGTGGATCGATCTACACTTTTAGAGTCGCTTGAACGCAGGGTTGTACCGACCAAGTATGTGAACATACTGTCGGCGCCTTACTCCCATACTTCGGCTCAGGTTAGGGTTTACGGTGAGCTGTTTGACAATTTCAGCAACAGGAGTGGCGTTCGTCAAGGCTATCCTCTTAAACCATTTTTGTTCAATTTCGTCATGGACGAAATAATGAAGGATTGTCTGCGGCACTCAAATGATGCTGGTGTGGATCTCTTACTTGGTGAAAGGCTGACGGATCTTGATTATGCTGACGACAAGGTGCTGCTGTTTGACAACTTTCAAACGGCACAAGCAACGCTAAACGCAATTTCGCGTTCTGCTAATTGCTTCGGACTGCGCTTTGCATTTTCGAAATGCGAAGTGCTTCTGCAAGATTGCTGTGATTACGTAAGTTCAGTGTTAGATGATGAAGTCATGGAAGTTGTTAACCGGTTTGTACACCTGGGAAGTTGTATTAGCGGCGGCGGCGCTGTAGGGAACGAAATAGAGGCTATTTGCAAGGCTAGAGCGGTGTTTACTAATCTGAGGCACTTATGGCGACAGAAAGGTATCTCTCTGAAGCTTAAGGGTCGCGTACATCAGACAACAATGAGGACTGTATTACTTTACGGCAGCGAAACCTGGCCGCTCAGGGTAGAAGACGTGAACCGTCTTCAGGTGTTTGACCACTGATGTCTGCGTTCAATCGCTCGTATCGGGTGGCACCAATGAGGTTAGGAAGCGGGTGTTTGGCATTGATTGTCAGTTCAGTCCTTACACTTGCACATACTTAGATGGTTAGGTCATGTACTAAGGATGCCAGCTAGTCGTCTGCCACACGGAGCACTGTTTGTCGACGATGTGGCTGATTGTCGCAAGGTGCGAGGTGGTCAGATGATGACCTGGCGTAGACAAATGAAATCGTTCACTAAGGGGTTGGCTACTGTAGTTCGGGTTCGTCTCCCGTGTTGGAGCCCTCGCGACTCAGAGAGTCAGTGGCTTGAAACTTTAGGCGAGATGGCGGCTAACCGAGCTCAGTGGCGTGAATGTTGTCGTTGTTTGGCCGAGTTGTCTGTGAAGTGAGTGCAGTTGATGATGCGGGGCAGTAAGGAAGCTGGCTTACTGATGTCGTCTTACTTTCACTTACAGCTCGGTTGTTTGTTTGTACGGTGTAGGCGCCTTGATGTATGTTTGAATGTAGACGTAGCTATTTTTAGTGGTTAGGTCCCTCTCCCTTTTTTTCTCTTCCTATACAAGGTTTGCTTTTTATTCTTCGTGGTTGTGTGGCAGTTAAGCACCAGTGTGAACCACTGATGTATTGCTGTTTATGGTGATTATGATGGTGTGAGCAAGTGGATTGAGTGAAGGGAGAATGAAAGAAATATAATCGCAAACCCCAATGATTGTCTAAATACAGGATATTTGGTGTAAGCTTTCTTCACACCACGAGGGACCTCAACCATGGTTGTGTGGCAGTTAAGCATCAATGTGAACCACTGATGTATTGCTGTCTATGATGATGACAAACTGTGTACCTAACTCCTGAATATTTCATTGATTTCAATCACTTCACGTTCATACCATCTCTGGTTCATCAGTCCAATCTTGTTTTATCCTTATCAATATTTTTCTCCGTTATTTCAGGTCTCTTTTGCGGTGTTTTGAGTACCACTACTCTCTGGTCGGGCTCATTTTCGTTGTACAGTCAACAAATGTCTTACATTAGTCAGTGCGGGACACCTTTACTCAAACCAGAAGTAAAATTGAGATACTTACTGTTTGATATGACCACAGCGAGGCAGCTGAAACTTGTGAAAATATTGGGAATCGAATTTCGATCAATGGCATCCGTTTCTCATTGGCCTGTCACAGTGACCGAAGCCAAAGGACTCCTGCGCATAACATTTACTACAAGCGGCTTACACAGGACCACCTGCGACTCCATTCACACATTACGTATCTGATGCAAACCCGAAAGAGTAAGACCAGGAGGCGTGTGAATGAAGCCTTTGTGGTCCAGCCGGGCAATGCTGGTCAGCCAGTTTATAGTCTAGTGATACCCTTGTCTCTCGGAAAATAGAGAAATCAATGGTAAGTTCTAAACTATGAAGAAGTGTGCTGGAAATACAAAGCCAGAAGTAGTACAATGTAGGATTGTATATCATTGCACTCTATAAAGAATGAAAGGGACGAAATTCAGAGTTAGATGAAAAAGCAAACAAACATTAATCGTACAATGCGCCAACACGGCTGAAGAAAAGGTCAGGTAAAAAGCCACAGTGACCCAAGTTTCTTAAAATGTGAGCGGGTGAGTTGCCAAACGATGGTGGTCGTTATTCGATATGAACAAAAAACGGAATATAACTAGCACAACTTACTTGAGCTTAAAGTATCCGTTGTCTCTTCATCGACGGTGTAATATGAATATGTTGATAACCCATTAATCTGACACTACCAGCGCATTCACAGCTGCAGTCGTAACGCCATAGTTATTTCGCCACGACCTATGGTTTCTTTGCGTACCGCGCGCTTCAGTTCACGGCCCCACACTTGTTGCTCATTGAACCTTCAGACACCCACTCGGATCCTATTCCTCTAGGCCGTCCGGTTCAAGTCCTTCCAACATCTAAAACCAATATTACAACGCGAAGGGCTTGGATAACGTCCTAGCGCCTCCGTTTTTGATCATCAGGATTTTGTTCACCTGCCCGCAACGCAGCTGCCTCGGAACCGCCCATCATACGGACGTGATCTAGCCAACGAAGCTGATTGAGAATGAGCTTGGCTTCAATCGCGTCCGCTCATCGGAGTACCTCAGTGTTGGGAACTATGCTTGACCAGAGGGTACCCAAGGTGCGTCTTAAACATTGCAAGTGTAAACGGCTCAGATAGCACAAGTTCCTCTAATACAATTTCACTGCCTTACAGCATTACAGAGGGCACTATTGAGCGGTAGACAAAGAGCTTGGTGGTCATCTTCAAGCTATGGTTCTTCCAGACACGTCTTTCAAGACGTCCGAAAGCAGCACTAACCTGTTCCACACGAGCTGGTAACTCGCGGTTCGCGGACAGACCTGTGGACAAGTTGCTACCCAGGTAGCAGAAGTATGTGTAGCTATCCAAAGTGTCTCCATTGATGCAAATTCCAGGCACAGACACAGTATCTCTTCCCGGAAGAAGCTGATAGAAAGGAAATGTCTTACCTGTGTTGATATTAAAACCAAATCTGGGTACCGCTGTCGCGTAGGCCGTGGTCATTCGTTGAAGTTCATCTTCGCCGTCTGCAAATGGCGCACTGTCATCCGCGAACAGGAGCACGTGCATCGTTGTATGTAGCCGACTTAGAGCGTCGAATATTCAGCAGGCGTCCATCCCTCCGATATTGAAATTCAACGCCGTCCTCAGAGTTCTGAAGCACAACTATTAGCATTGCAGTCAAATATAAACTGAAGAGGTTCGGGTTTGATACACAACCCTGCTTCAAACCAGTGACTAGTTCGAGATCATCAGAGGTTGACCCACACGATTATGCCTTCGTCTTCACACCCACATGCTGCTATCCAGTTAAACTGACGAATTTGCCTGGACATCCATACTTACCAAGCATTATCTACAGAGCGTCACGGCTTACGGAACCAGAGGCTTCGGTGAACTTCACGAAGAGAGCATACAGCGGCTGGTTGCGTTCACGATACCTCTAGATCTGTCGATCAGTGATCACGCCGATCCTACTGCGACTCGCCCGGAATCCATACTGCTCTTCAAGAAAATTGGCCCAAAAAATTTCTACATTGAGTTAGCTCAACAGGATTCTTGCCAGTACCCTTCCAGCGCGGCTCAGCACACTGATGCTATGACAGTTGTCAGTACATTGGTCGCTAACCTTACCTTTGAACTAAGGTGCTGTTAGGGAATCCTTGACCTTTTGAAGTACTAATTCCTGCCCCCAGACAGAGTGAGCCAGCTGGAACAAGTGAAACTTTGACGTCTTTTTGTGGTAGCCATTCATGGTCACTAAGTCAACGGTAGCCACCCGATTTAGTAAGCTACCAAAGTGGTTGCGTCAGACTTTCATGATGTCATTCGATTGGGTGCTTGGAAAGCCATAGTCCACATCAATCTGTGTTTTGATAGATAGAACAGATAGAACAAAAATCGTCTTAGACGGATCACAGAGCTGTCTGCGGTCGGCGTAGCCCTCTATCAGTTCACCTTACTTTTTCCACCGGTCGTCCTTGGTTACGTGGAGCCGGTCGAAGAGTTGACGGTGAACACTGAGGAATGTGGCCCTTTTGTTTTCATCCTCCGGGTCCCATGTGGAGGCAGCAAACGCCGCACTTTTCTCCCGTATCATGCTGAAGGTAGCTTCATTGTTGTTGAACCAGTCTGATTGTTTCAAATGCTGGATACCGATCGCCACGGTGGTTGCTGACGTGACCTGTTTTTTGATGTGTTGCCGCATACTCTCGAGGGTAGTGGTTACAAGAACGTCTTTCTGGCGAATGGCAACTGTATGTTGAAAAGTAGTTCTTGAATTTAAGTGCTCTAATGGCTTAGCATCCAATTTGTGCCGTTGTCCGGATGATCTACTATAAACAAGCCTGTAGGCATGGATAAACAGTTAGGTTGAACATCATCCACAATTGATCGCAGCTGTCGCATTCCCCATCGGTTTTTCAGTCGACCACTTTCGAAAAGAAGCACTAAACCCGAGTTTCGCTTTCATCAGAGCTCGTCAGTAGTGCATATCCTCGCCACTGCCGGGACTAGAACTACGGCGACGCTATCATGAGGTAACCGTGTTGACCACTGCGCCATTGACTTCACATTAGGCACAACCGAATTATCAATTGTGAACACTCAACCAATTTCGCTTGTGAGTAATGATCAAGTTGCCCGATCGCCTCAAGAGTAGACACAGTTACTATCTGTTAGCTCCACTCAATGACCTCTCCACTAGGACTTCTTCCCAAGTCGAAATCACAGAAATCATTGAACTGTTGATCGGTATTTGATTACTGATCATTACTCACAAGCGAAAGTGCTCGGTAAACAGTTAGGTCTTGACTAGCCCATGATCTGTGCTACATTCAGTCCTGCGCGTCACTCGCGTAATACGCACCTCACGAATGTCGCGCTGTCGCACAATCACGTAGTCAAACAAATGATGATGACCAATTCATGGATAAGTCCATGTCGTGATGTTACTCGCATCCAGCTAGAATCAGATGTTTATGGTGGCCAACTCGGGAGATAGCACACAGATAGAACAAACGACCACCGTTCTTGTTGACTGAACCAATGTTGTGGGATCCGGGGACTCCCGGTTATACTCTTGAATGATGCCGAACCTGTCATGTTGAAATCGTCCAAATCCAACAATCGGTCACTCAACGGTGCCGAGCGGGTTGTGGTAGACAAATGCTCATAAAATTGTCTTTAGTATCATCGATGTGACTGTAACGACCTCCTAGAACAGGTTAATTTTTGTTGGTATTTTGTTGTAAAATTTGACACCTCCTGATGAGGCATGTTTGTTTAGCCCAGTTGTATGCCCTATTTCCGCTAGTGTAGAAATTCTTCACTTTTCCGTTCCGCGCGCTACACGCAGGACGCTTGTTGGCTGTACATTTTATTGCTTCTCGGTACTGCGCTGTTTGTTGTGTTCTGAATTATTGCCATCGGGTAACTCATCGAATCTGGAGTGAGATTTTGTGGGAGAGTTCCCAAATGACACATAGTTGGACCGTAAACTCTAGGGAATGTGAAACACTGATTTCCCTTTAACCACTACATCAGAACAGAAAGAAGACATATGTTGCGTTATGTTAACATTTCATTTACTCTCATCAATCGCAAACGTAAAACATGCCAGTTATGTAAGTCAAACAAATAAGGACAAACCGGGACTAGACACACTTACAAGCACACCAATTATTATGTAATCACGACCATGGCAACCCGATAGGTTGTCTCAACCACTTTTGTGCACACAACGTCGGCTGGTAAGTTTGGATGAGCATCGGTAAGCTAACAACTTCGTGTTTCGTTTGCTCAACAATATCTTGAATGAGTTCAGTGGGTCAACTTGGTGACCTATTGTCATGAGGTGTTTAGCAATCGATGAGGTTGGTTTTCGGGCCGTCGGTGCACCAAATTGAGGCTGATGCGTCATCTGTTGTTTCAACCACTTCGGGATGTGTTCACAGACTCGCTGTGATAGTTGTCGATCTGTTCTGCCTATGTCAACGTCATTGCAACTGCAAGTGTACACAACATGAGTGACGGAACAATTTGACAAACTACTTTCGCGATTGCGGAGAACTGGTCCTCTGGTGGTTTGAAATAAGCGCAACTGCGCAGCCGCATATGTTCGAGCCAGAGCAGTCTTTAATTTGTGCTTTATATCGTTGGCTAAATGGTCACCTTTGAACGGCAAGAATAAGAAACATCCTTCTTTTGAGCTGTCAGTATGGGCCCAGTGCTCTTCTCCACCTTATTATGTGCCCCGATGAATTTGTCGAGGTATCCATTTGCTAGTAAAGTTTGTCTCAGCAACTCCTGGTCTGTCTGCAGAGTATCAGGAGTGCAAATACGCCTGGCTCTGTGAAACAGTGTTTTCATCAAACCCCGTTTGTACGCAATAAGAGCAAAATTGGAAAACTGAAGATATCGACCACCCCATGTCGCTTTGCAGTGAACTGAGCGCTGTAGCGTGCCATGCGCACGTTTTGTTATGAGTACATTCAAAAAAGGTAAACTGTTGTTCGATTCAACTTCGTGAGATAAAGATAGGTTGGGGTGAATATTATTAAGAAAGTTGAAAAAAACAAGTCAAAATGAGTAACGTCAGTAAACATCAAAATGTCATCAACGTATCGTTTATACAATAACGATTCAGCTATATAATCCGGGACTTGCCGCTCAAACATTCCTAAGAAGATGTCCACTAATGTTGGACCTTACCGACTATCCATAGCCACACTGTCTATCTGCTTGTAAGCAAGTCCCTCAAAATTGAAACGAATGTTTTCTGTACATAACAGAATAAGATCTTTGAGGTATTCAAGTGGAACACCTATATGACAGTTCTGACTCCAGATAAAGTCACATAAAAAATCAACTGTCTCACGAAGGGGAACATTTGTAAAAAGAGAATTAACATTAGTAAGGTACTCAATGAAATGTTTTCAAAGATTCCAGCTAGTTCGAAATAGTCCTTCAAGCAATGCCGGGCTAACACCTTACTGATGGGATCCAGAATATCTACTAGCCAACGAGCAACTTTATGATAAGCGGAATTGTTCATGCACAAGATCGGACGTAGAGGTGTACCATCCTTGTGTACTTTTGCAGCACCTCTCACTCGGGGTGTTTCCGTACCGATTGGTTTCAACTGTCTATATTGGGCTTCAGATATGTGTCCATGTAACAACAGTATCTGAAGTTACCTTGCAACTTACTTTTCCAACAATATGTTGTTTTCTGCTGTCTGGTCCACTTTGAACTTTTTATGATCTTCCAAGGTGGTGTTCATTTTCCTTGGATACTCGTCCTTGGTCATGGTGACAACACCAGAGCCTTTATCCGGTTTAAGAAATACCAGGTGTTGCATGTCTTAGTTCCTTTCCAGGACTCGATAGTGTTCCTGCTTTAGACGACACTGTTGGCGAATGGGCGCCGACAAAAACGGGTTGGAGATATCCACCAATTTTGCACGGAGCCATCCTGCCTCATCAGAAGATGTGGGCGACAACCTATCGGGTTGCCATGGTCGTGATTTCATAATAATTGGTGTGCTTGTAAGCATGTCTAGTCCCTGTTTGTCCTTATTTGTATGATGTATATAACTGGCATGTTTTATGTTTGCGACTGATGAGAGTAAATGAAATGTTAACATATCGCAATATATGTCTTCTTTCTGCTCTGCTGAACTAGGGAATGTGTCCGACTTACTGCGACGGAGTCGCAGACACATGGACACGATTCGGGAGTTGATACCGTGCGACTCGCTTCCCATCAAGAAATCGATGCGACTGCAAAATCTGGAGCGGGAACAAGTAAAAACGGTGACATCTTGTCGTGACTGGCCATTCATGGTCATCCAGCCAAAGGTAGCAAGATGGTTTGATAGGCCAGATTTCCGTGACGTCCTCCAGTGGAATAACACAGTCGATGGTACCTACTGCAAGATGGGCAGAATGAACTGTTTGGACCGCAGTTTCTTCCAACCAGTTAATATACGAAACGCCTCTAGTCACATGCATAACAATTTATTCTTCTCTGTTAACAACGAGCATACGCTCTGTATCAGCTGCATCAATAATCACCACAGAGCCCTTTACAAAGCACCAGCACTAGAAACAGAAATGATGACATGAGCTTAGAAATCAAGTCTTCAAATTTGATTGGGCCACCTGCTCAAAAGACCAAAAGTTTTGTTAAGCAACCTAAATATGTGTAATGTGCGACCGAAACCAGCAAGCACGCACTAGTTGAATTTGAATTGGTGACGGAGCGTGCTGCTGTGTTGTCGGCGCCGTTCTAGTTATCGTTTGAGTAAGTCGTGTGCATGGCTTACTAGGCATTTGGCTGATGTTTGTTTCTTGTTGTTTCCTTTTGCAGGACTTGTTGGAACCCCTACTTCGGAAGAACGCTGTCCCCTGGTGTCTCCACATTGCCCCAAAGTTGGTCCATAAGTGTAACGGACAACCCGAGTAGAAACAGCCGGCTTGCATGCTACATATGCTGAACCACACAGCTTCTTAAGTTGTGGCGGCTCACAGGGTTCACATCGTGGTGTGTGAATTGTTGAAGTTGACCCGAGGAAGCAAGTGTTTTTGTATGTGAGGCAAGTGACCCTGATTTTACGGTGACAGGACTGAAAAGCAAATTTCAGGATGAAGACCAATGAGTGCGTTTGTAAACCACATTAAACTTGTGGATGATTCAATATACCTAAACAATTTCATCTGCGTATTTTAGTACAAATTCGCTCGCCGAGCAAGGCATGCCGATAATGGAGAGCGAATCTGTCCTTACAAAACGATAGCCTGCATGCCTGGCCGTTGTGGCGCACAAATTAACAACACTTAAAAACTAACGGAGCCGTATGAAACCGCAGTTTTCATGTGGACAAGTTTCGAGATAAAGCAGCAAATGGGTTTTATCCATTTTACAAAAATCACGTTCAAGGTCTTCGTTTTTGGCATCGAAAGAGGAGAAATGCCGTAAGCAGCTGAATGAGAGGCACATTAAACAGTTGTTAAAAACACAGACTGAAAGCTTTTCCAGAAAAATCCCTCAAGGCTGTGGATTTGCATATACTGGGTTGATAACATGGTGGATTTTGTTTTGACATACTAAAATTTACCATTCATCAACTAGTTGTCGGTTACAAAAAATTCGTGGAAACCGCGGGGCTGAACTACGAAGGTATTCTTCTGGTGTTATAGGGGGACTTTCGTCTGGTCCAGATGCATTAGAGTATTTCATTTTCAGAAGCACAATTGAAAAAGTACTCGAAGCAATTATTTCAATATGATAGATATAATAACCTTTAGAGGGAAATTCAGGTGAAATGGAAAGCTCAAGATGTAGACTTTGTCGCAAGTCGCTTTATTGTTCTGCATAGTTGGTTACATTCCTGGTTTTCTAGAGACGTGAGAATGTAGATTCGGTCCCGTTTCAGCAGTCTTCGATCTAATGAAACAGGTATGATCATACGAACGACTAATTTTGAAACAATGAGCATACCATCCTGTTCATATCTGGTACCGACTTACAGTGTTTTGTACAACATAGAGAATGGTTTGATAGAAGAAAATTGTTTTGTTAACTTGGCACATTTCATGTACAGCAATGTACTAGTGTTAGATGAGGCAAAGATACGTTGTCCTTGGTTGTAATAAGCGATGTACAGCCAAACGTAGAAAGACAAAAAGGTGTTTCAATTAAGCCATATTCCGGCCTTTATTGCTTATATAGGTGTGAAATTTCCGAGCTCCTGGTGTGGCTTCGTAGCTCAGCTGGTAGAGCGCTTGCCGCGTTGAGGCAGGGTGTTTCTGTCGATGGTTCGAATCCAGCCGAAATCCTGACTTTTCACAGTTGGGTCTCATCCAAAATCACGAACCTGCTAGACTGCTTATTAGTTACATAAACAGTTTGCATTCTTTGACAATGTGAGAAGGATACCGAAGGCGAAAAAGAACTAAAACTAAAATCTTTGAAACTGGTATCAGACGGTCGGAATATAATATGTTGGTCCATTTATTGACAATTTTGGGGAGGAAATCAAGTAGTGACTTGAGATAATTACGTTTAATAAATAAATTGCAACTTATGACTCATAATGGAATCGGTAAAATCCGTATGTGATTGATGAGGTTACGAAGTTTTATCATGAACGTAATAAAATTCACAGAATACACTTGAATTTGATTAACTCTGACATGTGAGCAAACGATTCAATGACTTTTGCTAAGAGATTACTTAAGACTTGATGTTAAGCAGTTTTGTTTACATGAGTTCGGAGTAATTGTCGGGCAAAACTACAAATGTTTCTTCACCAATTTTTCTAAACCGAAACCTGGACAAGTACCTCGTCTGCTAAAGGCAATGCGTTAGGATTGTCCGAATAAATTTTCTTGTCAAATTTAACAATGAATTGATCGAAACCGCGGTTTTTACAGTTGTAGTGGTTACAATGTAGGGCGTCACGTGAGTTCCGAGTCAGATTGTTCGGCCTGATGTTCGAGCATTTCGGGAATTCATCGAATTGCTATGAGTCCGATGAACGAATAAGGGTCACTTAGGAATTAGAGACTAAATGAATGATCCACACATCATCATCCCAGTCGTTGGGACAAATCACCCTCGAGCATGACATTTTGTTAGCTAATAACGTCCTGCATCAATATAGTTACTGAAGAAATCTGTTTTTTTCGTTTATTTATCTGGCGTCTCATATGCTACTTCTAAGATCGACGCAGCGGTGGTTACGCAATCAGCACACGTAAGTGAAATTGCAGTAAGTCTAAAAGTAGGATCATGAACGTGTGACCATGCAATAATGAAAAAGTGTGAAATGGCAGTCTTCAGCGAAACTTGAGGATATGCGTGTTATTGGATGTGCTGTATTGTAGTATAACTCTAGTTTTTCTTCGTAAGCCTACACCACCGTAAGTGGTAATGAGCTGGATGTTGTCTGAATCTTATTTTTGTTGAATTTTTCAAAACCTTCAATAACGCTTACCATCTTGACGTACTCACATACGGGATTCGGTTGCTGGCACTACTCTAATGACGTAGCCATACCACAAGTCTTCACGCCACACGTCTTTCAAACATCTCTGACACACCATACAGTGGGATTCGTATTCATATGACAACATACTCGACAGTTCCGGTTTCTATTTCAGCGTTTGCAAACCTGTCATCACTGTTGTTCCTATGACCTTAATAGGCTCGATTAGTAATTCCGAATATGTCTTTATGGGTAGAACTTTTTTGGTTACTTCTGCGTCAATTGAAGAAAGTTTTCTACCTCATGAACACCAGCCTCATAATATTGGATTCAGGCTTTGGTAGGGACGATTCTTTGAACACACCAACACATTTCTGAGTTTCTGCTGTGACACGGTTAACCCTCAGGTATATCTGGAGAGCAGCTTTCCCGTTGACCTCTGCCAGTCCGCTATTCCATATCACAACAAGTCACTGCCGACATCGGATTTATAATAATGTAATCATTAGTTAGAGCTGTTGCCGTCCAGAAAACCATGACCAGGATTCCTTTTTTAGTCATGCCAGGCTTTCTGTCTACTTGTCGATGCAATGACAACATCGATTACTTCGGTATGCATCACAGTAAACGCTGTGTCAGGTCTTATGACACACAGTGTTCACGCTCACAAAGATGCATTCAATTGTTGTCATGGCACTTAAAACAATCATACAGGCTGTCACCTGTTCGTCTCCCGGACTTACTTGCAATGTGTCACCTAGATATAACTGTCCTTCCGAACACGTAATATATTTTCTAACAGCCTTCGTAAATGGTCAGTAATAAACGGCAGGATTCATGCCAAAATATACCACTAGACGTGATAATGAACTGAGTGATTTGCGTCGCTCATCCTGAACGGATCAACCACGTTTAATGCCTTCACATAGACCTGTTACATTATTACGTGCATACGTTTGCTGAGTGAGGTTCCGTTCTTCATACAGATTGGACATCACCTACAATTGATCGCAGCTGTCGCATTCCCATAGACTTTCCAATCGGCCACTTTCGAAAAGAAGCACTAGACTCGAGTTTCACTCTCGTTAGAGCTCGTCAGTAGTGGATATCCTTGCCACGGCCGGGACTAGAACCATGGCCACGCTTTCACGAGGGAACCACGTTGACCATTGCATCACTGACCTCACATTAGGCACGACCGAATGATCGTATATGAGCGCTCAACCATTTTCGCTTGTGAGCACTGATCAGTTTCAGTTCTATATCCCCGTTTGCTCGCTAACGAGTTAACCTCTCATCTTGTCCTCCACCGTGTACTATTTTCATGTTTATTTTATCGACTTTACCTATGTACT
Organism: Paragonimus skrjabini miyazakii; assembly: GCA_014338405.1. Taxonomy (NCBI): domain Eukaryota; kingdom Metazoa; phylum Platyhelminthes; class Trematoda; order Plagiorchiida; family Troglotrematidae; genus Paragonimus; species Paragonimus skrjabini miyazakii. The sequence continues at coordinate 14,162 of JTDE01002916.1, read as the reverse complement.
ACTTTTCACCTGTTTGAATTACTATCCACACATTTCATCTTTGCGCTCCTTCTGTTCTGATCTCATTCATTCGTCACCACCGTAAGATAACTCCGGCAATACTCATTTTATCAAGCTAGGAGAAAAACTGTCGGATTAATTTAGTTGTTCAAGGAGAAACAGTGCAATCTGCGTTCGAATTATTAGTATGATGATAAAACGTTCGTCTTGTATTACTGCTGTAATCCACTGTGGTGAATATGCCCCACTACCTGCTGTTTTACTGCAGCATAACACAAGTTTTGTTTCTTTCGATTCTGATCGTTTAGGTAAGCTGTGAAGAATACCTGTGACTCAGTTCCTCGATAGTTCACATCCCCTCTTGTATATTACGTTTGTTAGTTCACCTGACTTAACACAACATTCTCATGTTCAACCTACCGCCTGACAAAGTTCAGATATTCGAGCATCGATTACAATGCACACGGTAAGCGATACATCACTGCAAGCTGAATTGAAGAGTAAAAATTAACAAGTTCCAAAACGAAGGATTTTATGATCGTATTTTTGTGTGTACGCGCACTAACTTAACACTAATCAGGGGGTATCTCCAGGTCATTACAGTATGAAAATTAACAGAATGTAAATTGATGATGCTGTGGTCTTAGTATGAACTACTTTTTTGTCAACTGGAAAATGTGAGTTTATCATTCCTGATTGCATCGTCAAGCGATTAAACCATAGTAACTTACATTCAATTTGCTCTTAATACTGGTTCGCAAAACTGAGTATGTCCCAGTCCATCAGTATAATCTTGTACGAACGTTCACGTTGACACTCAAAATCGACTTCTTGTTTGCTCTTCATCTTACAAACAATACTTATTATTGCTCCGGGCGCTGGACTGCAATGATTCTTAGTGTGGGGTTCTGTGCTAGTGTTGTGATCCAAGAACGCGGATGGCACAAGGGTTGTTTATCCGACAAACCAACACATGGGTTAAGCATTTAAACAAGACTTGGAACAAAACCACTCATTTGCACGCGGTATTCGGCCCCAGACTCTTTCGGTTGTCACAGACGTCAATGCACAGTTCCATTAAGTAGCAAGGACTACTATGAGCGATGCTGCACTCTGATTTTCCTTTCTGCATTTTTCCTGCGGCTTGTACCATGTCAAAATATATGCTTCGATCCTACTACTGAATAGCCGCGATATGAGTAGTATGTTACGATCGCTCAACTTTACTGCAGCACTATGTTACGATCGCTCAA
>JTDE01002915.1:42285-91224 GCA_014338405.1 Paragonimus skrjabini miyazakii | reverse complement strand
AATACGGGTAAATCAGGTACCGCGATTTCTCGTGAAATGATGTTCGCAGATTGTTCAACTGTGCAGACGTAATAGCCCGACCTAAATTGACGCTAACTGAGTCGTTCTCTGAATATAGTCTTACTCACGAACAAATGTGGTCCACTCTACATGTATATATAATAAAATTGGTGTAATGTTCACGTTCCACACCGTGGCATCACTAGAATATGGACCAGAATGCAAATTTCGGGCGCCACATGAGTGTGCATCAAGGTTGCATTGTGAAGTAGGGGAAATTTGTGGTTAGTTCCTATTTTTGCAATAAGACGGTTGTAAATAATTTGGTTAAGTGTGACTACAGTCATGGACGGAATGTGCAATCACACACTGATATACAGTTGTAGTTTTCAAGTATCCAGTCTGAATGGAATTTCTTATGTCACAAAATAAAGGGCCGTAATACACAATTCGAAGGTCAAATTGGCAACTCCATTTTCAACATCTTCGTATATGCTAATCGTATTCTTGTAAGGTCATTGATGTCTTACATTTTATGTGACGTTATCTCATTCAATGTATTGGTCACTGCGTTCACTAAGCGACGAACAAACTTATTGTTTCTGCAGCTAAATCACCGGCTCAACTATTGGGTAAGTAGACAAACATGACCGTCAGAAATCGGACCGAGTTGATGAACGCCAACAAATGATTTGTGAATATGAGTCACACAGATACTGGTACTCGTTTGTGATAACGTGTATCTATAGATGGCTTAGGCAATCCATTCCAAAAGTCTAATTCCAACTCGAGAAACCATTGGCACCCAAATTTCAATTCTATAAAACGCCGTAATATGTATATAGATATCTCATCAATGAAATTGTTCACAACCTTCCACCATTCATATCCATACCGAAGCTAATCTACTCAACGGTACATACAAGAAATGTGACGTGTGCATGCATCGAATTGTCAGTGCTTCTGTGCAGATGCGAATTAAACATGAACCATCACCACCAATTTTAACTTGAAATCACAAATGCCCACACTGCAGATATATTTCCTTGTCACGCGGTGCAGAATGCATGACATTATGTTCCATGCAATAATCTCGTCGTGCATTTGATTGGTAAATTGTCTTGATAGAGTACACGTGTGTGCGGTCTATCGAAAACTGGTTTATTCAGTAGATCTACGTTTACGCATGTCAATTGCGAAACTATGCACGGTTTCGTTCACCAGTCAAGCAAGCAATTACTGGAGATTTGGCAATAGCAGTGTACACAATAGCCTGGTCGTGGCTAAATTCAATATCGGTGGGCGCTCCATGCACACGGTTGCAATTGTGTGGGTGTGTGTGTTTCAGGTAATGCATGCAATGCACCGGACTCAGCTTGCAGTGCTGATTCGTATGACATTCATTTTGATAGTTCAGTTAACCAACCATGTTCATCTGGTATCACTGAGTGTCATATTTCGGACCCATTCACCACCATGTGCACATTATTCCCATCAACAGTTCCAAAGAAAACTGACGTTGGTAAGTGAATAAATGTTGGATTTCAATCGAATGTGAACGTTCAACATCAATTCAGTGATACGATGCCTGAAATGTGTGTTTCAATTGTGCACTGCCAATGGTTCAACAATCTCTATGTGGTTACTCTCATACTACCGAGATTGGACTTGGTTGTTGACGTTGTGAAACAGAGTTACAATAGCTAACACACCGCCGTTTCACAAAATGGATAGCCAGACTGATTTTTATTCAATCCACAAATTCATATCCTCGTAGTGGTGCATTACTATTTATAGAATTTGTTCGAAGCAACTGTCATTGACAATCGTGCTTGGACTGTGGTACGACAAATCCATGTCTTGGAAATGTTCAGTTTCACCATTACACAATAGTCAAAAGAACCTCTGCTAATACATTCGTCACGCCGATACTACACGTCGGTATTACACGTGGTTATCGCGTTTGTGTTGAGAATGGATAAACAGCAGACATTCATGTTGGGGATAGCATGAACTTCTGCGAGAACCTCGAGTATAGGATGGAATCGTAGGCGTACAAGGTGATGAGTATGGAAGGTGTCCTCACCGTAGATCAACTCAATGTGAATAGATTTGTTCAATGGGCAGTTGCTTGGAAACATCTGTGAAACAAATAACCGAGTTAACTAGGAAGTAAGGATCAAACAGCACATCGAAATTGAAATGGACACTAAGCAGACAAATCATGCGAATGCAAACATTTCAGTGCAACATGGCCCATGCCAACAAACATTCACACCATCATTATCGTGGACAGTAATTAAACATGATTCTACTTCGCATATACATTATCTACTCAAACACATCGACCGTGGGTTATAATGACCAAGCTAGTGCGATGAATTCAGTCCTGATTTACAATCCATATCAGACTGAGGGTTCATTCGATTTCACAATACTTGTTGGTTCATGGATGATGAGCCACTAGCCTAGTCATCAAACCTAAAACTTTCAGCAATATTGGAAATCAGAGGTTTCCGTATGGAAACGTTAATATCTGTTTGTATTCACATTCCGTTATTTATTCTTAACAAGCGTCTGGTGAGTCAAAATGTTCGATCAAGTATCCTTCCAAAATTCAGTGGGATATATTTGCATTGAATCGCATATTACAGACATGTAACCGATTGTAATGCACGATTACTGGTCAAACTTATTTCACTGCACACGATGAATTGCAACTTGGGTAAACGAAACTTGCAGAATAATTTTCTAGTGCTCACTTTGCGAGAATGTTCTCTGAACATATGAAACATTCACGAACGATAACAAGACATTGTGAACTTGATCAACTGTTCACTACTGAACACACAATGCTGACTTATTTGTTCCACACGAGGGAAGTTTAATTTTCACACCGTAATTCAACAATACGGCTATCATCAAATAGTTCATTCAGTGAATATCTCGTTGTCAGCACATGGTGAATTTCTTATACCTGGACAAACCCACACTCCTCCCGTTAACAACCATATCAGAAATATTTTGTGCTGATCAACTCGGTCGTGCGCGTTTGGTGTGATTTGAAAAATGTATGGTCATATGAACAGTGAAATACATATACGAGTTGATTAGCATTAAACCTTCAGTGAATTTGTAAATGAAATGATTACAGACGAAATTGGCCTCATGCATACAATGTCCATATGCATTGTCGGCAACCAGTACTTCTTTGATAATCTCCGGTCTTTGAACTCGAGTGATTTTCCATTCACTTCCTCGACCAGATTACTCGCAGTCAATCATAGCGATACTTCTCGAGAGACTTGATCGTCAATTTCACTCATGTTGTCGGGAGTGCGATCCGGCCTAATTCTGGCACGGCTCTGTAGAAACTGGCCAATCTTAAGATTGCACTCAGTTCTATCTATCAACTAAGCACTAGCAATATTTTGAATTGATGGATCGTAACGAAATCGGTGGTGCTTCATAATTGATCGAGTGCATTCTGCTGCTCCTCTGTCAGTAATTACTGACCACGGGGAGTGATATTTCGAAATTAGACTTCAATGTTAGTCAACTGGGTTCGAATCGAATTTGAAACATCGTCGCCTATTGACATTAGCCTCATCAGTTTCCATGAGAAAGGCAGAATCCTATTTTGGTCTGGATACTGTTGATTGGTGTAAACCGAATACGGATTCCAAACCGCACACGTACATTTCCAGTTGTCGTATACATGGATCTGCCGATCATACGTTGCCCACGTAACTCGTTGTGTATTGTAGAATTGTTCACATCTGTAATCGACTTGTGACCGAATGACGGTTAACAAAATTTCAACTGAGAAACACTGATACGCATGAGCTTGTCTATCCTGTTCAGCAACCGGTGGCAAATTTTATTCGGCAAGCGGAGCACAGTTATCAAGTTACACCGGAGTTGATTCCCGCAACCGTGGCGCCTGTAAATCCGTGAAATATAGCAGAACACTTTCAGAAATTCCATAACGTCAACGGATTCTATCGCCGGCTACAATGCATAAATAGCCCAGACTTGTAGCTTGACCAATATCTACTGACGGTCAACGTGTTACATCGAATCGCAAACAGCGACGCATACCATCATAACGCTCTATGATAGTGTCCTAACAATTGCGTGAATTGCGTGCATTGTCCGGAAGAATTTACAAACTGTTGTGTTCGTTGATTTCCAGATGAAGCCCCACCACAACTACCACCACCACTGTGTAAGTTGATAAACCCGACGAGCAGAAATGCAAATCGGGCTAGAGAACGAAATTTCATTAATATGCAACCATTCTCCGCTCCCATAGTACTACAAACCATGTGCTAGATCGCATTCACTGACATACCACGCAAACCCTCGCCAAGTTTCATTCTAGATTCAATCCAAATAGGTGATCGGTAACCAGGTTCCGATTTTCTAACATGCTTTCTTGAAGGTACTAGCAAAGCACCTCCGAAAACTCTCTATGACAATGCAGATCCAACTGAGAGCAGGTTGTACAAAAACCCATAGGGACAAAGTTGTGTTCTGGACAGTGTTGAAATCCACCGCACATCAACTGCCATATATATTTGCTCTTTCCGAATTGAAATCTCGTGAATCATTGTGTAACATCAACTTGATTTTTGAACAGCACCACGTCCTCGTGAGTATTACTCTCTTAACCTTATTGTCTTATTGCCAAATTTATTGCGGTATGAAACACCAGCATCCAACTTTGGCCCACATTATTCTGAATCTTCTGCTATATTTTCGCCTACCTCTCCCAGCGATGTGAACATAAATTATACGTCTTATTTTGTAATCTTTCTTTAGACATCATGATCCTTTTTATTTTCAAATTGATGCACAATTATCATGCGTGTTGCAAAATGAAATGGCAAACCGTGTATTTGGATATCTCTTCTCTTTTTTTACTTCAATGTTACATGTCTGTTTCATCTTGTGTGATGCTGAATCTGCTTCCGTAAATCAGAATATCGGTACATCAACCAAAATCTGATAACATTTGTTCCGCAGCACTTACAGTTACATTACGCTTCATCTATGCAAGATCACAGCATCGTCGTAGGTTTTTATTTGCATGATGTTGCGGGCAAAGTTGCTTGATATACTCGGGATTTTCCTCCTTTGATAAATATAATCATCTCTTTCCACCGTTTTGCAATAGTATTTATAATGAGGCTGATGGTTCATTCTGGTATTCTGTTGTGACGTCGTCGTAGCCAGTGAATCGTTAGTCATTTCGAACATCACTAAATTCAGAACTGCTGTTTACAGCTTAATGTTAACACAATCTTGATATCCTCAACAAAACGACACAGTATAAATCAGTGTTCACTGTCCGATATGGAATGGTTCACACAATTTGACTATTATTTTCAACGAACTACAGCAAAATATCTCATGTTTGAATTTCAATCGCGCGAATAATTGGCGACTGGTAGTTCACATCCTAGTCATAATGCAAAATGTATCTATGTAAGGAGATTTACGCTGTTCTGTGTGATTATTTGTTAGTGTTTCCAATGGTCAACACGTCACACGCAAATACTACTAATATGAACACGTGACTAGATTGCGGCCGGTGAAATGCTGCTTCCAGCGTTCTTTTTCGGCTCTCATATTTAGTATACGTGGATGATTCCACTGCCATTATTTTATCTCCTCCTAAGCGGTTTCCATTTCGGGACTGCTTTGGTATCTACTAATTTTCGGATGTGAATCCCAAAAACACTTCATAAAACTGTAGGTAGAATTTTTTCTACACTTGGTTGACATCTTCTACAATCATGTTGCATAGTATTTACCATGATCGTTTCCATTTAAATCATCACCGAATTTTACACGAATTCTATGTCATCATGCACGACAAGTTGCATGCTGTTGCAATTGATTGTTTTAGTATAAGGTTTATATTAACATTAATCATGACGTGACGTGATTAAACAAATGGGACGCAGAAATCTTCTGCTTTGTATTCTTCTTTCCAAGCTTTTTTAATGCTTCACCAGCAATATGCCGTGATAAGTTTGAAAGCTCTGTATTCATTTTCCACCGGCGCTGGTTACATGTTTTTTAACGCAATTCCTCGCAAAGTCATATATGCAAATGAAGTGGTTGTAATGACACCTAATTCAATCCACGGAGGCCTATGAAAGCGAACCTCATGAATATGTAATCGTAATTATAACAGGTCTACATGTGTGCCTTTTATAGAGAGTGATGAATGTGTACAATGCAATTCATGCATTGTGATGGATTCTAGAGTCAACTTTATTCCAACAGATTGCCTGTTTGAGAAAGCCACCTAATGCAGGTGTTTAATAACTGATCTACTCTGTTTTCATTCTCCGCTACTTGCATGTTTTTCCCATTCACAGCCACTGAGGCTGGTAAGTGATTGCAAGCAAATATTGGATGGCAAAACAATGAAGCAATGAGTGAACTTCGAATTTTATTTATTCATTCAGTTCAAATTGGATAGTTTCAACGAAGACCTTATTACTTAAACCTTGGAAATTTTACGGGTTACTTCCGAATAAGGCTTCTCTTAAGCAGTGGTTTGTGATATCAGAATGCTGCTAACCTCTCGAACACTAAGCATGTGTATGGTTCATTTCTCCGTTTTCTTTGTCTGCAACCTCCACTAAGCCCTAAAGTAATCGTGTAGCAACATCAAATGAAATCTTCGTCAGTAAGGTTCACTGTTTACGTATCGGGAACAATTGAAATAGTTAGACCATCTGCAATCTAGTAAACGCCAGTCTGCAAGAACAAGGCTGTTCAACGTATGGAACAATTTTATTTATCCATTTCGAATAAGATTGATGGGTTCGTTCGCAAAATATCTCCTTTGCAATGAGTGGTAAATTAATTGAGAAATATTTCACGTGGATATTATCACCGTGTTTCTAATCAGATGCTCATATAAATGTAGGTTTAGATTTTTGTAAAAATATATGTATAAGTGCGTATGTCCCCATGTACCAAAGCATGACTGCCTAAGGAATTCTGACTCTATTTGAAGAACGGTGCTCCACTTGTTAACGATGCCAAAACTCAGAGCATGAAATGCGCTGTTTTTATCGCGTGTTAGAATGGCTTAATCCATGTTTTTATTGATCGTTCATGTCAACAACTGTCGTAAGATAGATGCCGTCAAGGTTATTTTCATTAGCAGAATGGACAGACGAACATGAAGTTCACTCGTAACGTAATGCTCATTTCGGATTCTTAGGGTCAAATCCTAAAATCCACATCTTCAAACTCGTCACAGAAATAGTGTTAGCGACTGTTTGTCTAATACGGTTGTGTCGAAATAAATTGCGCCCAATAGAATAAGTAAAGGAAACCCGTGGTTTCACAATATTCGTGGGTTCAACCAAGATCAGTGGGCGGAAACCATTTTTCTGTGTAAGAAACGGCCTGTTCTTCAGAACGATAATTTCAGATTACCATGATAGGTTTTGAGTGCGCTGTTATATGCACGTATTTCCAATAATATTTAAGTCAGACATCACAGTTCAGCATAATACACTCGTCGTATCGATCAAATGAAAATCTAGTAACCATTTTAAAAATTTTGGAATTAAATGTCTAACTAACTCGAAGAAATGATGACATTCTTTTGGTCGCCAATATTGCTTACTTGCACACCGTGCCAAGTTTCCTGGAGACACTCTACGTACGTGATAGATAGTTAATGCCTGTGTTATCACAAACGTATTTCGCGTTAATCCCAGACTTTTAACGGTGCCAGCCTAACTGTTCTTATAGTACATACGACTGAACAAGCAGAAGCTCCAGTCCTGTATTTAAATACGGATATATCAATTCAGTCGTATGAATGATCAAGTTCAAACACTTTTAGTTCTTGAGCATGAAAAAAGTTTGTTTATGAAGTAAAAAGAAAATATAAAACCAGTTGCATTAAAAGACCATTTTGACTAGACAAGACACCAACCACTCTGTGGTAGTGTGATATGTCACCTAATGAACCGTAGTTGGGTCTTTTTGTACCTGGTACAAGAAACCAAATAACAATTTTGTCAACATCAGATCACGCTGTTTCAAAATCTCCACCAAAGCATTTCTGTGGGGAGCGTCTGTACAATTAAATGGAACCAATCCAGGCTTGAAGGCTTTGCAGAATTTCCGTGACATTACCTGAGATGATGAACCATGTAGATGGATTCATAAAAAACATTTAAACTTCATAAATCTGTGGTGGAAAATACTGTTGAAAATGTTTGGGAAAACGTCAATCTTCGAAAAATAATTGACGGCAGCAAAAGCACTTAGCATACTCGTTAAAATCTAACAAATTAACCATCCTGATTTTGCCGGATAGAGGTATTATAACAATGTTTAATGAGTAATAATTGTGTACTAGTTGAATTTCGTTGTGTTTTGTGTTCCTAATTGTTTTACTAACGTTTTGGTTTCGGCCGTCTGAAACGGGAGTCTGCAAACCAACGCATCCGGGAACTAGTATTGTTTGCTCAATAAATGTGCGTGTGATTGCGATAATATAAGTTGGGTAAATTCGTTCAGTCCTCCGCTCACCTTAGACCGATTGATTAAGTTTTCCGAACCCATATCTGGATTAAACTTAGTTTTCAGCTACTTGAACGCAGTGTTGACCCGTGTCATGTTCAAAATACTGTTGGATTCTGTTCAATGTGTTGACGTTTCTGAAGAAGTAAATATAGTATCGTTATGCATGTAGATAACCGCAATCATAAGATAACACGGTTCTATTCCTTCGTCTTTGTAATTTTTCACAAAGTCTTTTTGAGAGCAAATTATTTAGTTACGAAGTACCACAAATATTTTCATCAACATCACAAAACATACCAAAAAGTCAAATTTGTTACGTTTGTAAAAGATTATACTCGGCTCAGTAAGTGACAGCCGTACGTCAATTGGCTGGCTTCTGCCAAACTGGTTCATGTGTCAGTGAAATAATACGACCGTGCATCGATCGAAATTGTGTAACATGCTAATTTGTATGGTAATCTGCATGCTCGCTTAAGTCGTTACCGGTAATGACTGTTATGAAACCCTGAAGATGCAAAGTTCCGTCAAACGTTTCAAAGGTCGTCGGTAATAATAACTAATGCACTGTAAAGTATTCATATAAAAAGTATCAATTTTTGTCTCACCCACGTGGACGAGTAAAGTGGAACCGTTTGCTTGTTTTGACACTGGATTGTGATTCTCTTACAAGGATGGAGTCCCATTAATTATCCCACTGATCGATCGCACCAAGGCCACCGTCAAAAATCATCAAAGTTCACTTGATATCATCCTGGTAGTAGCTGAAACTACTGTACACTTGTTATTTATTTAAGTAATTTCCTACGAAATGTTTTTAACCACGTAGTTCGGTGCTCCACAAGGCGCCGAGTGGACTTGTGCATAATGATTTATTTGTGCGTTATCAGTTTTTGATGAAAGTGAAGCGTACTGCTTCGACACAATAAATTATCTGCATCTCAGTGTGTTTGTTCAACTTATGATATCAAATTACGCAAAACAACACTTCATTCACTTTTACGGGCAGATTTATAACTACCACGAAATACTACAACCACTATTTATTTACCATAATATAGATAATAGCATCTGAATGACTACTTACAATCTTAATCGTGGCCTCACAACGCATTTTGCATATGTTGGCATTAGATGTTTCATCAATATTCATATTGTTAAACTATCTGTGTTTCTCGATAGCACGGCCTAGAGTGCTGAGTTGTTTCGGAGTAGAAAGCGCGAACGTTACTCAAAAAGACTGTTTACATCGACGAGGTTTTGATAGTATCATTTTATTTACCTCCAGTCTAACTAACGCTTGGTATGGGGATGACGACATTCGTTTTTGATATATAGATTTTAGTTTACCGCCGAAAGAGGCTATCAAATGTCTTACTTGACGCTCTCAGCGGTTTAAAAAGAGTCTGTGTTTGGCCACATACTGAATAAGTAACCCTAAGCACATCAGCTTTGTTTCATCTGAGTGAACGAAATGGAGTTTCGTTAAAAGAATATTCAGGATGTTGTAATCATTTCGGGAGCGATCTCACAAACACTCATTGAAGATGTCGCTTAAAATGACCGCCTTGAATATGTAATCCAGCAACACTGTATGTGGTCGTGGCATATTCCATTTACAGTGAACTGCATTCATCTGAGCCAGCATAAACTATACATCCATATAAAAACCTCATACCTCGAAAATCACTTGGATAACACGCATAATTGATTACCAAATGTCATTGCCCGCATTTGCGCATATTTCACTCAAGGTATCGTGCGTTCGGCTCGAAAAGGTATGGACACAATTATTGTAACTAAATGAGCTTATTTGATCCGCAGCCTTTTTTATTATACCACATCTTCTAAACAGAACTCTTGTAGATACATTGACGAGTGTAACTAAACACAGGTTCCATAGTAACAAACGTACACTGAAGGTTTTCTAATCAGTAACATCCGGACAACTTTGGGGTTTTTTCGGCGAGTTAGATACTTGGTGTGACTTGAAACCACTTCGTGGATAAATAAACAAGGTACACTTTACGATCAATACATTTTGGTTTTGTGCACGCTTTTGTAAATATTGAGCAACAACTGAGTACTTTCTAACTAGGTTCACTGAGAATAACTGCAACCCCCACTTTGGTCACTTACGCACGCAAGCAATCAAGTGTTGCTTCCGCATACTTCATTTAACGTTATGGTGTAATGCTCCATTTCTAGCTATTCATTAAAATAATTCCGAGGATTTCCAATGGAATCTCGGTTATTTCTGATTTTTATCACAACATGCTACCTCGTTAAAAACTGTAGCGTTTCATTCCAGTGCTTTCGACTTGACCGTCCGTTACAGTGTATGGTTTGATTGTGGAAGATACATCAAAGCTAATTACGGCTAATCGTGGGTGACCATTTTGAATATCCTTTTTCCGACGTTCACTTTATCAATTTGTATTTCCAAACTGGCGACTTTTATCGGCTGTGAATCACTGTGCGAAATTAGTAGCAAACAAGCAACTAAATTGAAAATGGCAGATACAATTCAGAATTATTCAACTCTGACAAACTAACTGATCATGAACACTTTAACTCTAGACGGTCTTACAAGAAAACATCAAACACCAGAAGGTTGATCGCAAATTGATACTAAAAGGAATAAATTGAATTAAGCCACCTATAACTACGTGAAATAAAGTTGCTCATTTAGTTCTCTTGACAGTTTCATAACAACTGAAGGCGAGATACGAAAATGTTAAAAACAATTGGTTGCGCAATAGGCTGTGCAACATTTGCGTTCTTCACTTTGATCTCGCTCATCGGTAGAAAATACTCCTGACTTACATCACTATCTTCTCACGTAAATAAATGACGGCTACCTTGTCAATAATACTTAAAAAAACAAATCAAGAGTTGAACAGAATTCCGGAATATCAGATGCTCCAAGCACACCTTACTGCGTCTCGAATAGAATGTCATATAACAGTAGCACTTATCTTTGTTAGACCAATAAACTTATCAGCTGCATCAAGATTCATGTACATGTGTGTCTGAATGTGTCGTAAAGCGATCATATATTATTGCCCGTCCTCTACTGGTTTGCGGTAAGTGGCGTAGAAAGGCAAAACTTTATAATGCTTACTAAAACAGTCGCCTACGGCAAGAGTCAGTTGGGCAGTCCCTTCGCTCACCATTAGCCATATCCCAATCCTCACGCAAACATAAGCGTGTCTCACGTGCCGTTAACTCATGCCCAGTCTACTTGTGTCTGTTTGCAAATTCTTTGCACCTTAATATTGTAGCGACTGATTGAATATCAACAGCAAAACAATATGTCTGATACGGGAGATTTGAGTCGGGCATCATATGCGTCAGAACGTCAGAAAGAAACCTCACCCAGCCTTTATTACAAACACAAAAATCAGCTTGACTACAAAGCGATTTTTGATTAACATCAACAAACTCTCTAGGTCTGCGAAATAAGCCAGACTGCTGACTACTTAAACCTTTACTTGCAAGTCGATGAGGAAGGCATCCTGAGAAACTCATTCATAACAGTTCTCAGTTGTCAAACGCCTATTAACTTACCACGATAATAGCTGAAACAGGTGAACCAATGAAACCAATCAATTTCTGTCGAGTGGTTAAGTACTTGACTAACTTGTGTTCCAAGAACATTCTCTCAATTAAATGATCTTTGACCAGCTTATAGCCGGGTACACACGCGACTAAGTCTCAACAATCATATAATGATATGTTACATTACTCTTTAATTCTGCTACTCAGCAGTTGTGGATAGTATTCGAAAGTAATTTGGCGGATAATAATTACATGTCACGTTAGCGCAGCCACAACGTCTATGAGGACTTCATAAAATGATGCAACTATTCCAAACTACTTACTTTTTCAGTCAGTGGTAAACATGTCATTGATTTCCGCAAACAACTTCCGTACAACGGTGTCACGTTTTCACTTAAATGTGCAAAGGATACGCAACCAACAAACCAGAGGACGGAACAAGCCTCACCATACTGGATACCAACCTCCTCGAATCAATGTAACAGTCACTTTTAGTCAGCCTGTTGGTAAATATAAGTTGCTCAGGTAATGAGCTGTCCATGACATAATAAATGCATGGAAAAACGTCATCATATTATTAGAAGTAACACAGCCGGCATCAGCACCAACTAACACATAGAACTTTATTATCTGGGCGATCGACGCTAATCTGGGCTATTAGTAAGACAACACTTGTAATAAGTCAGAAAATCAACTGCGTTATCTTCATTGCCAGAAGACAATAGGTTTCCATTTGTGTCTTCAGCCGCCACAACCTGAATTCTAGGGGTTATTAATAACCATCTGGATGAGTTTTTCTCTGTCGAGAAATTGCGGGTAAAATATTCCCTTCTCGTGTAATCAACAGTGGTTTGCGACCTGTTTTCCGTTATACTCCTTTACAAGTTAGTAACCAATCTCGAAGACGTATGCAGCGACATAACTTGTGGGAACTTGAACGAATGAAGACAGCATGCTAACCAGATATATTGATATATTCCACCACTGTGAATCAGTGAACCCTTGTCACACGCTTCACCTAAAGTCCTATAAGATTTGTAATATCAGGCTGTCCAGTGCTCATTATTAGACATGGTGAATGAAAGTGGGCAGTCAGTTGTTATCCGTTTGTTTCACCCCAGATGTGTGCATGATTATAAACACGTCATTTCAACGATGTAAGATTTGTGCTGGGCCTATTACTGAGACCTGTGTCTGGAATGAACTCCATATGGATGTGCGGTTTTGCCCCTTTTATATAAGCGCGGATTTATAAAAGTATAACTGTTAAAGCGATCTATTAAACAATATTGTCACACATCAAGCTATATGATCAGATATTAAAGCGCACCCACTGTTGTCTGCTTTGAGGGACCAAAAATATAGGAGGATACAAAAAAATACAATAATTCAAAACAATCACTTGCAATATGGATGTTTCACCAAAATCGTGCCTTCCCACTTCAAAGTGCATGCACACGCACAAAGGCATGAATAGTTCCAGTTGCCCTCTAATCTATTTCAAGAACTAATTCACACACACACAAAAATTCAACAACAATTTAGTCTGCTTCGTGCGTTAGAACGTAAAAGAAGCGTTGCGCTGAACTCAACAAGAAACTTTTATGTTGATAGATGTAATCAACCTTCATTGAGTTATCTGTCCGTGACCAAACCGTTGGAATAAAGTTTGTAGATCGCAACGGAGGAGAGTTTGTTCCACATAACTAATCACGTTTACCCGGCAAAATGTCACTGGTTCGATGTTATGATTGATGTTTGTGGGTTCTCAACCGTATGATTTACAGTAGTACTGGGGAAATAACAGCACTTGGGACTGAGTGTTCATCTAACCAGTTCCATTAAATTGCACGACTATAAATTTAACACTCATCAAATGCCGCTGACAGTTCGATTATCGCACTTATCATTTTAGCGTTCACACGAAAACGTCAGTCTTGTTTCCAGTATACATATGCGCATATTTTGTCAGATAATCAGAAGGATATAACTATTTTGAACACACCGTACTCAAGTGAAACTCATACGATTTTAGTTTTATACAAAAAACAATCAATCCATTTTATCCTGCAACGTTGCGATTGACAACGGTCGAACTCAACGGACAACTCGCAGAATTGGTATGAAGGGAAGAACAATGGATGGCAAATTTCATCTCGAAACGATCTAATCGTCTGGTTTACTGTTTACTAATGGTGCAAGAAAATTTTCATTGATAGTTATCACTTTAAGTTTGTGATTATGAATGATAAACTGACGTTTTTCAGGTAAAAGTTATAATTGTACCCACAACAGTTATTGCAAAACGAATGGCCTTACGTGTGGCAAGCTAGCTTGCATCAAGATCGTTGATTCACATTCATTCGCAAGCAAAATAGGTTTAACAGTTGTATTCCGTGGTGAACATTCCTGTTATATCTAGTTCAATGGAAAGCAAATAGTGAGCAACGTCGAAAATGCTCGGGCATACGTGATTACGAATGGCGTCTCTTTAGAGATAAGTCTTATACTGGAATGGGCATGTTCGGATGGGTGTTTGCAAATTTCCGTCGACAAACAAAATGAAAAATATAAATATTCAATAAACACTGACTAAAACTGATTGATACTATTCACTTGTTCATTGCTCTACGATTAACGGCCTCCGGATATCTTGCCTCGGAATTTTGGGGCTACTTTAATATTTTGATTACATCACGTGCATTAGCTTGTACACTAAGTATCTCAACGGACTGTTCAACTAAATTTATTCATCATCATTCTGTAATTCTCCAATCCAAAGCCGTTAAACTTGTTCCTCTGCTTTCTTTACTTTGTGTCAGACCAATTCTAAGCCACCTACATTATGTTCGACAGTTGACGAATTAATTGGACCAACACAAGTTGGTCAGAGTATGTGATTTAGCAGGAAAATTTCAACCTGAGACAGAGTGAGAAAACCTCACATGTTGCATAAGGCCCTCTGTTTACTAGGATCTAAACACGGTCGTGAACATCACAATTCGAACGATAATCAGTGGCGGAAACACCATGGAGCCAGCAGTCTTTAACCAAATTGCATTTTTGCATTAACACCTACGTGAATGGGGCAAACTAGAAACTCACACCACTGAATGGTGGCAGTGCAAGTCTATTATCAAAACTGGCGCCTACAAATGGCGTGAACGATTTCCGCGCACCCCATTATTACTGTAACGCTGACAATCTTCGGATTGTTCATCAAGTGTGCTGTATTTCCAAGGAAGCATGAAGAGTATTCTTGATCAAGACACTCATTATATATCGATGATGCTGTAGCGCCTTTGTAAGCATGGATTGGGTGCTTTCCTGTTGTGTGTGGCTTTATTGCACACAGTTACCGGAAAAACAAATTGTATGGTTATTTAGGTCATACCAGAAAATAACTGTACCTCGGAAGGCAATTATTCAGCATGCAGGAGAGTTATTGTAGCAAATAAAACGATCGGTAAATCTATTGATTAAACTTCTATGTCTGCTTGCCTCGAAATTGTCGTGATTAATAATAAGGCACACCAAGCAAGCGATAACAGACTAACGTTATGTAAGGAAAAGTGTGTGCGTAAATTTGATTTGAAATCTAATTGAGGATGTGGATTTATATTTGAGAAAACCAGACCGAAGATGATAATCGGAAATGTAGTCTTTTGAAGACAAGTTATTTGCACGCTTTTAAATGTTGATACACGAAATACTTAATTAAGCTGAACGACGATAGTTGCCACAGGTCGACAAATGTATGAGGGATAAACAAACGTGTTGGAAATTATTGGTTGAAAGTTCAAGAAAAATTAACAGAGAACAGTTTGTTCAAACGAGTATTGTACATGCCTTCGGATAACGCAGGACAAGAATGTAATGGGTTGAAGACGACCTTAGACGTTAACCATCAGACGGATCACTTCACTTCGAAATAACCATTGTTGACTTGAAAACATTGCGTCACGTTCTTCTACATCATCATCAAACATAAGCTCTTAAGTATTCGACATGTGAGAGGAAGCTTATTTTCAAGTTGTATTTGGAGACGAGTATTAAAAAACTGCTGGCGGAATTTTCCATTAAGAAGGGAATACAACATACCATTACATAGTCGCTAATAGAAAATTGCGAAAGAGGAGGACATTTTCGAATGTTTGTTGTTAATTACGACAATACCTGGATATTAATAGAAACCAAATCCTCGGTAATGAGCATGGAGCCCGCACAAAGTAAAACCTACAAACAGCGAAAATTTGTGTTGAGAAAAACCTGAGACTTTGCGGCTGGACAAAAAGATTCTCGACCATTTATCCTTTTAGTTTGAGAGCGGTTCAGGAGATAATAATGCAAAAGCTTTATGCGATCTGTTTGAATGACACCATCTGAGATTTCAGAACGGAATCTCCATGGCAACGCAACGATAAGCAGAAGTAAATATATATGGACTGTCCTGTGTTGCATCCGAGAAGTGACCAAATTGAACGGATAAGTTAAAACAGTGCACAAAAAGTGAACCGACACCAACAGCGCGCAAACCGACGTGTTACGGTGCTCTTTTCATGCAACCTTGGACATTCAGAGCGAGATATTCGAAAACCTTTAGCGCCAAAGAGGAGCAGGTAGCCGGCCTGAATTTCAATGTACCTGTTTATACTTTTGAGGTACAAGCAGTTCTCTAAATGTGAGCACTTTTCCTAAGTGATGCACCCAATAAATGTTTACATAATGCACTACCAACCTTTCAGCACATCCTTGACTGACGACAACACACCGGAATCTCCATTTTCGCCAAGTTTGAGAGCACCATTTTATATACATTTCTGAGTGACAGAAAAGAAATTATCAGTTGACAAATAGACTCCACAAAGATAAGATGAGCAGACATTCAGTAAACTATCAAAATTAAGATACACCCCAACACTTTGGAAATGCATGAGGCGGTTTAAATCACTTAGTTGCTTCGTTAATTTCCAGATTCTGAAACAGTTTGTTACTGGGGATTGTCTAAGAATACATAATGAAAGAGTAGCAGAGTTCTCGAATGTGCCGCATTAGAGTATTCAGAAAACTAAATGTTACCATTCACTGACATGGATCAAGCGGTAAAGAAAACCGTCATCCCTGCACAACAAATTCGCTTAGAGAGTAATCGTAGCCTTAACCAGAAAACATGTCGAGTGCTGGTTTGGTTAGTTGAGTCAATCTATATGCACACTTAGCTGACTTTTATGTGCATGTGCTAAATTTTCCTCCAACTTATTCTTCTCTCAACCGTAAGTTTAGTCCTTCACAAGTGTTGCTCTTTATTTTCATACTACTACTCCATATGTCATCAACGGTGCGATCTTCTCGATCCGTCCAACTATAGATTGGGTGCCACTTCATCAGCAAATTTTACCAAGTCAGTCTTCAATTGAACGTGGTTCTCACTTTGGACTAACCACTGCAGTGAATGGCTCTCATAAGCCTTAACCCGGGCCAGTGAGTACCGAGGCGCAGACAGCCGTTTATGGTTGTTTTACTGCAATAACAGCTGATTGATAAAGTAGTGAATGTATACGAAACGAGAACAAGACGTACAGCTGTTACTATCCATTCGGTTACTATCCGTAAGAATGAATAGTCGACACGGCAGCCGCACTCCTTTGATTCACCAACTTCGTGGAATCGTTTGGGCAATATGGAAAACTGACGAGGTTACACTAACCGGAAAAGCAAATCCATCATCCTGCTAGCAAAAATAATGATGGGGTCAGAGACAACTCATACTTGTAACGCCAACTTATAGGTTGAATATACGAAAAACACTTGGCAAACCGGTCAAATCGATCAACAATTCTTATCATCTACTTTCCCACCGGAAGAAACAAGCGCAACAATGAAACCCATATAGTCAGGTTGATGAAACAGTGCTCCAGTGTATTGATCCAATGCTGCTTGCCTTGGTTTTCTCGACCTTCCTAAAGCTTTCCACAATCTTCATTAACACTTTGAACAGCTTAAGGACATTTGCTAGCGGAAGTGCCAACTTTATTTAGTATACGTAATCGTCCGTGTCTGCGTACCATGTAATGTATGCTATGTAACAGATACTGTTAGTGATCATTAGATACATCTTATTTACGACGCCACTGGTGTCGGTCAACTAATATTTGTGGGTGCTAAACTTCAAACAGTCGTTACCATACTGATTCTGCAAAAAGCGTGGTCATTTTACGTGCATCTAAATCAAAAGTTTGCATTTTTCTGTGACGCGTAAGGAAGCATGAGTATACACATATTGACGCTTCACATTTGACGCATTTTGGAAAATACTCGCAATTAGTGTGGAAAACACCATTTTGAAGTGATGATGTATTATAGCTTGTCTCACTACACAGCCAGGTTAAATTTGCAGTACTGCGGACAATAATTCACAAGTACGCATCACCACGGATCCATATAACATTACTCCCATGAACATTTGAAGTATGAGTGAGAAAGCGAAGTTGCTTGAAATTCTGATAATTGTCACACACTAATTTGCCACGCCTCGTCGTAAACTGAAGAACTTACGATACACACATTCAGACGATAGACACTAATGTGGTGAACAATTAGAATGATTCAAGCCCTAACTCTATCTCTAGTTAACTTCATCAACTTTATCAACTTCAACGATTTCAACAGACTGTTAACTGATTTCGGAAAAATGACACCATTTTTCCGGATATCTGGCAACTTGATAATGTCAGTAATGACGAAGATGTCTATTTTCGCTAAAACAATATATGCCAGATGTGATCGTGAGAGTGGTCGTGATATTACTGCCTCCTATATGAACAAATCCACGTTGTTTAAGATGCGATACTTCAACGAAGGTGAAATGAATGATGCTCAAGTTATTCACTTTTGACTGTCATGTTGTTAGCGCTATTTCTTTAGATTATTTATGTTATAAATAAACCAAAATCCCCTACTACTCTTCAATAATCAAATACCGCTCAACAAGTCAATGATTTCTTTGATTTCAACTTGCAGAGAAGTCCTAGTAGAGGGGTCATCGATTGGAGTTAACAGACAGTAACTGTGTCTTCTCTCGAGGCAATCGGGCAACCTGACAATTACTCACAAGCGAAAGTGGATGAGCGTTCTCATATGATAATTCGGTCGTGCCTAACGTGAGGTCAGTGGCGCAGTGATAAACACGGTTGCCTCATGAACAGAATGTCCGGGGTTCTAGTCCCGGCAGTGGCAATGATATGCACTACTGACGAGCTCTAATGAGAGCGAAACTCGAGTCTAGTGCTTCTTTTCGAAAGGGGCCGACTGGAAAGTCTATGTGAATGCGACAGCTGCGATCTATTGTGGGTGATGTTCAATCTATATGAAAAACCAAAATCCCCTACTACTCATCAATACTTATAAATAAATATACTGCATAGATTATTATTGGTATTTTGTCTTGCTATTCTACTTTATTTCACGTAAGAACAAGAGCTTTAGAATCATTCCCATAATTTGCGCTTGATTGTCGTAAGGTCATCGGTACATTGGTCAAAGTGATAGCTTTTGATGACAAGCATACGAATATATACTCAAGTTTTGATATGATTAACGAACTCTGACGGTAAGAGGATACAAGACACGTGTTGCTGATATGTAAGCCACGGGCTGAAAAAACATTCGAAGAAATGGTACAACTGCGATCAAATGTCAATGATACTGTGGTAATTTACAACTTAAGCTCAGCTGCTTATCAGTGAAGAACAAACTTTTTAGCGAACTTCCGTAACCCAATGATTTCAATCGGACAGCGACGTACCAATCTTGGAACACTAAACTTGAGTCAACATGAACGTTCCTGTATTCAGTCACAAAACAATAAAATAGTTCAAAATAACTAATTCTGAAAGTGCAAAATGCATATGTCAAAAGATTCTACCCTGAGGATTTATTGCTAATATACCATTGTTAATTACATTATATTTGTTGCCTTAGGCCAGGACGACAAAGGTTAGTTTGGTGAAACAGGTATTGAACTTTGTGGTGAAAAATTATTTCAACTTCAAAAGGCAATCAACTCGTTGTACGCTATGGGAATTTCCAGCTAAACTTGAAACAAGTTGCATTAAAAAACAGAGCTTTGGCTTTTGCAGATTATTATTATTATTAATTACAGGCTATTTTCTTTTCCCACTTCAAATGTGTTCACTGCAATATGCCGCACAAATATTCATTGATCGACATTAACATAGCGTCACGTAACTTATTGTTCGTTGTAGAAATGACCACAAAATGACCCGATGTGTGCTATTGGACATGCACAAAACATGTCAACTTGATTTGTTGGTCGAAAGAATCCCCTGATTGTACCACTATTCCATTTTTAGCTTGACTTCAAATTTTGCTGTTCTAGATGATGTTGGCAAGGGTTAGTTTGGTCTGACGCTAGTTGCAATTTGCGGTGAATGCGATTTCTATTTAAAAAGATAGTCAATTCGTTGTACATTGTGTGAATTTATTTTGGATGATGAAAAGAACCCTTTGATTCTACTCGTTGTCATCAAAGCTGTTCGCACCTCACTGCCATTACCTCAGAGAAACTGACAACAATGACGCCGTCTCTCACAGTCGAAAACAGTACTGACTAAACTCCCGCGTTAGTGAGTCAAGATAGTTAGCCTGTCCTCGAACAACCCAACCGCTGAAGTTTTCTGTTATCTGTATTGCATTTGGGTCAGAGGCCATATCTGAAGCGCTGTTGTTCACATTGTACATTTTAACAAAAATCAGATGTTTGTGTAATGTATTGATGCTATCAATATAGTTGGGGGAACCTTATTTGCTTCTCTCGCAACCAACAAATTTAAAACCGCTGATCACGTAATGAACCCCTGACATACTTGTACTCAACCACTGCACCAAACATTACACTTTCGACTACAATAGCTACTGGTACATTCTTTGCAAACTGGACAGTACTCTCAACCGATAACAGTTCTCCCACTTCCGCAGATATCTAGTCACCCCCTTATGAAAAAAGGATCTAGATTCGCCCTTGTCGAGCATATCTTTGCCACTGCCGAGATAAGAACTTCAACCAAACTTTTGTGTGGCAGTCATATTTACAACTACGCAAACTACTTTACTCATGTCTGCACTACAAAGGTCACTCATCATTGGTCGAAGAAACGTGACACTTGATTCTATAGAATATGGCCGTAAATGAATCACTAAATGAATCGGTACGATTTGTCGCGTTATCGGCAGCATCTTTGGACATCTACTGTTTCGTGCATTTGTACAAATGGAAGTGGATTAACAAGAGGCTGAAGCAATTTTATGGATTAATTCCCTAATGGACTCAAGCGTTCGAACGAGCTACTCGAAAGCTGACTCCACATGATGGAAATTACACACAGTTTTTGCAGCTGCAGAAATGGAACGATACGGTGTAATACCCACTGGCTACAAATGGAAGATAACAGCAATACATTCTCATTTACAAAGCGGTTTAGCAAAAGAACTCACATGAAGAAAGTAGTAGTAACAACTGATTCTTTAAAATAACCCATTTATTCCGTTTCAAATATGAGTGAAAACTGTCAACGCGTTCGTATTTTCTGAGGGATAATCGAATGGAAATCCATTTTCAGACGAATAATATGTTTCTATTCCGTTTTCCATGCAGAAGGTGAATCAAACTCCATCCCTGAGTGATGGTAAATGGTAGGTATCTCATCACATATCATGTAACTATCGTATGGGACTGCAAGCTATGACAAAGGTTGATAGTTCACCCGAGACGTGTCAGTGCATGTGAACTACACATTTGCAATTACGAAGCACAGTCCTCTAAAGCCTAAACTCTCAACATAGTAAAAATATATATGAACTAGAATCCGTTTGCTCGCAGTAATGCAAATTACCAAACTTACAGATATTATCATGGATAAATAGTCCACATCTGTCACCCAACCAAGTAATCATGACATGAAAACTAAGAGATACTTGACTGAAGTGCTCTATCAAAGGTGTGTCTGAGGGATTCATAAAAGTTACTGAGAAATAACAAGACGTTTTCGAACCATCATCCAATCATTACCTGTAGTTCATCGCACGTTCCGCCGTCACAGGAACACGTGACCAGCCTTTTGAGAACTAAAGCAGTAGGCTTGACATTCATTCTGATTAGATACACTTCTTGCCCTGTAGCTGTGTCAGCACCATAGTCTGAAGCACGTTGTATTTTCTCATGTGAACGGTGTATTACCCACTTCTGTACGATTAAATTAGGGCAGTCCCTCATAAACGTTTTCCGAAAATGAACATTACCACGGCGACAGACGTGCATTCCGAGGGAAGTGGCCGTATGCAATGAACGGTCCGTTCAACGTATTCGCGAACGGTTTGTGTTGCATGTTGTATTCACGATTTCCTAATAGTAAATTGCGCATATTTATCACTTGAAGTTGCTGAACGATCAGACACTGGTTTATTTGTTTTCAGTGGTCGTAGATTATTCAAGTTTGGTAAACGGTGCATTCAGTTCACAGCTACTTTCGACCGGGTAGGGCAGCGTTTCGTAAATTGTTGCTGGAAAATGGATAAACAGGTTACAAGGCTCGTTACAGAAGTGTTCAGTAGACGATATTCTCAACTTTACTGGAATATCGTTGTTCTGTCGAGCTTTTGCCAGTTAAAAGTTCTTTTACAAAGAAGGATAAATAAAGCAGACCAAAAGGTTCTCGGGTACAACTGACGAAACTAGTGTACTGCACTGCCACAAGCAAGAAACCGGAAATTACGGTGGCTGAATACATGCGGAACCATGTAATTTCGTAATTAGCTCTTGTGCATCAGTGTGTTCTGTGTTGAATTAGTCATAGGACGTGGATCACGCATAACATGTTCCTACGCTTTTTGACGTGCCTCAACAACTGAATGAAAAGTGTAAAACCGAAAGTTCTGACACTGCAGCAAAATTGCAAATGTTATACAAACGTTGACTTAAGTATGTTGTACTTTTGGATACCGATGAATTCATCATTTGAGTGACAGTGTGGAAATGCCGCGGCTGTAACGGCGTTCAAGAGGCAATGCAGGAAACATTTTAGGAGGAATACTGTGCAAACCGTTTTTATAAAGTGGCAACAAAATTTACCTTCGAGTGATAGAAACCGTCTGTTTGTGCTCAACGTGGACTTACCGTTTAATGATCCTTAGAGAGTTTACAGAATCAACCCTTTGTGGGAATATATCAAGAATCCTGACCATAACATCATGTGGGATGTTTTTCCATGAGCAGCGGACTATTCGAATGTATGCAATTCAGTGCTAGTTGCAGTTTGCCTAAGATGCATGTTTTTGCAGGTCCGTCTATTTTTATCTGTCTTGAACGATTTACCTTCTAGAAATTTCGGTTCTTTTATAAGGCTATTACCCAACGTCTTATAAGCGGTTCAAAATATAAACGATCCAGAATATCGCCTATCAGGTTTAATGATATCGGAGATTTCGACCTGCCTAAGAAGTCCTAATTGTGGGGTTATCGATTGGGGTTAGCGAACAGTAACTGTGCGAAAGCTACGATCAATTGTAGGTGATGTTCAACTTGAGATTCAACATATATTTACCGAGTAAAATGGATCGCAGGAGAGGGTGGATAAAAGCCTTACGGTAGATTAATCCCGAAAATCAAATTATTGGTAAGGAGTGTCCAGTCACTACGCTTTTGTGCAATGCATTTGTGTGACAGCCATATCACAAGTGTAACGCAGCTTGAAAAGTGATAACGAACCTTGAGATTGAACAAATCTAGAAGCAAAGAGCAACCCTAAATACCCTGTTATTTTACATGAATATATGCAAGTGTACAGAGGTGGATTGTCTGCACGACGCTACGGTTAGACTGCTCTTCTGTTTTATCAATATCGTTGTAAAATATTACGAAATGGGACAGTACAGTGTTTTGGTAATCTTGAGTATCTTGAGTTTAACCGACTACTCATTTGGACGCAGTATTTCGAGATCGAAAATTCTGTCCACATCTGAGGCAAACACGCTTGAAGTCCTGTGCACAGAAACAATGTTTTCACCACTAACAAACTTCACTACTTGCCACCATAGACGTAACTAATCAACTTACCACGCCTCAATCTGAGCCATGTTTCCTATGCAGTTTGCTCCAAACCTTCTGGTTGAAACCGTAGCATGTTTGAAACTGTCGAAAAGGTTTTCCGAATACACACTATGTACTCTGTCCACTGTCGAATGATAAAGCAACTACTCCTTAGCCAAGCCGCTTTTGATTATCATTCAAAAGCTTTTCAGTTATCATACGAGGTTCATTGATGATGGCACAGTGCATAACAATTTTTGATGTTAGTTGGCTCGTCCACCTAGGATAACTTTTAATTACAAATTTAAGTTTGGCAAAAGCTAAACTCTCGCTTATCACATGCGTATGATTCGCAGTTGATGTACAGTTTGGAAGTATTCAAACAATTAGCTAAGCACCTAGAGTTTTCGTACCAAATGACCCTTTGAAACATGGTTCTGGGTTATGCAGTGATAATCAGATGGCCTCAACTGTTAAACAGCCTAATACAACAAGTGTAATTTGCAAATTTGTTGAAGTCACAACATAACGTTTGAAAATATACGTTAGTTAATTACTTGAATTATCTTACAGATGGACAAACATGGAATTACTTGTGATATAACGGCTTGCGAATTTTTAATCGTGTGCCACTGCATTACCAAGTTTGCGTTTACCCGTAGCTTGCCGATCTTCCATGCACTTGTGCTATCTAGAACATTGATGAAATCACCATGACCGGCATGACGGAGGTTCCCAATAATACCAGGCAGTCAGAACAAATATAATGCAGTGTCCGTTCGATCGCCGTCGAGTTGTTCATCAACAATTTCTCCAACATTAAATGTGTTTAACTCATTCACGTTTGCAGAGCGAAATGATCAATAGCACGTAGACAGTGTAGTATTAACAGATAATGGATTATATATCTGAAACATTGATGTATGGGAACTTGGAAATATAACCACAAACTACGACCGATTATGCGAATAGCATAACCTTCACTCCCAACGTTTCGTAACGAAACTGCACGTTTCCAAATGTCCTGATGAGACTATAACGTATACTGCCGGTCTGCATGAATTGCCTCTTTTGTATAATGATGAGGCTGTTATTTTCTGCTTATAAAATTTATAACCTTGATGATAACAGCTGCGTTTACCTACTTGAACTGATATTAACGAGTATTAGTCAGTGCTGACCACCTCTCCAATTCTGGCTATCTCTATGCAAGGTCATCAGCCAATTTACTTAGTTAGTGAATGCATTAATAGTCTGAGACTTATGTAGCGGAAATATCATTGAGATGACGATATTCAGATTGCTTTTCCTTTTTCGTTTTTCCTTTAGGTCTCCATTTGTGTGGCATTATTAGGTTGTTGTTGCATTGTTCCGTGAATAACCGTTTCATTTTTACTAAATATATCATAACCTTGTTGTCCTGGTATTTTACATAAAAGTGCGATGATGAATGGAAACGGAACTTACGTAGAAATTTTTACTGGATATATAGATCGCTGTACTTAATAAAGCTATAAAAGACTTTCGACACAAATATAAAACATCCCTGCATACTGTAACGAGTAGAATTCCCATATTGAGTCGAGTACCTGGTTTGCTGGACAGGAGTTGCAATACATAATCTAAAAATCATTTGGAACCCAAATAACACCTTCAGCACAAATAGTGATGCAATATTTTGGGTGTGACGTCACTCACAAATCAGACAGTTAATCAGTTCACTCCGGCAGTACACGCATAAACCAGCTTCAACTAGTAAGCAGTGGATGGCGAAGTTTTCATCAAAAC
Source organism: Paragonimus skrjabini miyazakii (assembly GCA_014338405.1). Classification (NCBI taxonomy): domain Eukaryota; kingdom Metazoa; phylum Platyhelminthes; class Trematoda; order Plagiorchiida; family Troglotrematidae; genus Paragonimus; species Paragonimus skrjabini miyazakii. Next base: position 65,204 of record JTDE01002915.1, on the reverse strand, counting down.
AAATCTATAAATGGAAAACCTGCGAAACAGCAGGTGACTCACGAAGTTTCAACATCAAAGGGGTGTATAACACTAGATTCTCCAGTAGTAATACGGTATGGTTAGCAAAAGTCACCAATTGAATAAACCAACAGGTAGCAAGATAGAAAAGATTATGAGCGACTAAGACGCAATAGCGCCTGATGCGTTCGGCCGTTATTTAAAGTAGACTATGTGTTAGTCGTTTTATAGAAACAATTGATGGTGGTGACTAAGTATTTATCACACGACATGTACCAGTGAACTGGTTTTCATGGTGTAAACAACATTGACAAATAGGTCTTTTATGACCAATCGTAGATGAGCGAGTATTCGTACGAAGCGTGCATAAGGCGACATCATCGCCACGCACAGAGATGACGTGCAAATAGACAGTTCGACAATATGCACTACGTAAGCTTTTATAATAGCTCAGATACAGGTTACAATTTTAGTATTGTACCATAACATGTCAACTTAGGGGGTATCCATGAATCTACAAAGCATAAGAACAAACCGGATGTTAAGGGTTAAATAAATTGGCATACGTGGCAAATTGAAAACCTTATCTAGACAAAACGGAGATGAGTAAAAAACTGAGTTCCAGACACGCGTTGGACAATTGGATTTGTTGATAGTTGGAATACCTATGTCGAAAGCAAATAGATACCAAGCTGTAAGAACCGATTTTTTGCTAATGGCCGATGTTGGCGCCTATCAACATATCTATACGACTCATATTTCATTTTGGATAGAGAGGTCTCTACTCACGATGGACGTCACTGGTTCGCAAAGAACGTGTTTATGAGGCTGAAATAAGAACGCAGCGTGCTTATTTGTTGCCTTGGTAGTCAGTAATTTTCACACGACGGAAATAAAACTTCTGGTGCTTACATTTGCATAGGTGATAGGTTGTTTATTGTGAAGCCATACAATATAACGGTGTAACAGTACATCTAATAATGTACAAGACAGTCAAGTAAGCTGAACCTCAGGTAATATTATTTTGGAAATTCGGGCAAACAAAATTCACTTAGATGTATATTTGAACTCCACATAACAGTTTACTGAATAACAGGCGTTTATGCTTTACTGTCAAGGTAACCAATAAGTCGTTTAACTGAGGCTAACACCTTTCACGACAGTGCAAGTTCCCTTTTCAATTACACGATTACACCTTTCTGTCATTTCTGAAAAATCCCTTAGCTACAGTTGGTGTCGAACCAGTTTCCGAAACCTTCAGTATTTCTGTACAAATCGCAATGTTCGAAACTTTCTATCCTTTCTAAGTTTAGAACCTCCGCACTATCTCCACTTACCTCTATGCAATTGAAAATACCCAAACAAATTTGTCCTCTGTTAACCACAAATAAGAACGGTATTATAAGCCGGTCACCCTTTCGTGGTGGTAGGCATACTAATGCCAAGGCATCATTTTTAAACGCAAACAATAAGCCATTAAGGTGAGGAACACAGCAATGATTCCAGTAATTCATTGATTGATGCGCGAGTGCGAGGCCGACAGACTGGTCGATTTAATGTGGTGTCCAACGAGCATCAGCTTTTCGGAAAGATCATGGAGTAAAATAATGCAACGTAAAAGCAATACGACCGTTTAGTTGACATAACACTTTTTCTTAGCAGACAAGAGTCTAACAACGACTTAATGTAAAGACCAGAAAAGGCCGTAACGACTGCTGGCGACGGACTGTTTTAATGGGCCGCCAAGCTGCGTCAGAAGAGAGTTTGTCTGATGAACGTTCGGGGTTTTATCCTGAACAAATTTTGGAATGACCCTGTGGTTTGCGATATTAGAGCCTTTCTCTCTTAACCACTCACAGGAAAACAAAATGAGAGGTAGATCTCCGTAGAGTCTTTAATATTCTAGCCTGTAAAAATCATGGGTTCTGAATGGCAAAGATCTATTACTTACTTTGTCACAGCTTGCTGCATGCATCCCAGCAAACTTACAACTCGGTTAGTGCATTCAAGCAACAATCAGATATAAACCCTAGAATGATTTGGAAAGCTTTGTTGTTAGTTAGTAGAAACAGCGTTTTAGTATGCCCGCTACAACGATTCTTCTTACTTGTGCTTATGATGAGTGGGAAGGACAAATTGAATGGTAGCTATATACTTAGGTCAACTCGACGACACATTGGCAACACTCAACCGTCTGTACATAGTAGTTAACGTTTCCTGAGATGTCAGCAAGAGATGTGTGTGCGCACTGACCGTCCTTGGTGGAGAGAAACTGCTCCTCTGGCCACTGTTCCAATGCATCAAGATAAGATTACAGTGGAGTGGGTTCATGAAAGTTTCAAACTTCACGTCATCCACAAACAGAAGAGAGTGACCGGGAGTCTTTGCTGGTAGGTCATTAACGTAAACTAAAAGTAGTTATGGTCCGAGGACTGATCCTGATAATGTAACCCTTGAGAAAGTTGCAAGAAACCAGACGTCAAACCCGGCTTTAACCTGAAAAGTTCGTCAGATAGGGAATGAGGCAACCCGACGGTGAATATCGCTTTTGATGCCCTATACCCCCAGTTCATTTGACTGTGTGGCACTTTGTTAAACGGCGTCCCTTAAGCCGTCCATAAAATGCAGCGTGTTCGTTATGTAGGACCCATTGGGTTGGACGTCGTGCTGAGGTACAGAAACGACAGTGCTTCAAGTTAGCGTGCTTAAGAATACAGCCTAGGAATTTGCACGAAATACTTGTTAGGTTGAATGGTCGAGAATTGACGGGAGGATGATGGACACTGGAATTATAAATAGGGATGACGATAGGCATTTCACTATTTTGGAGTGGTCACCAGAAAAATTCGACAAAATGAAAACATGAGATCGTTTGGTAAATGTAAAAGACGCTCGTTGCAATACTTGTGGATTAATCTGGCCCAGCCCCAAAGCAATAAAGAAGATTAAGCCTAGCAAGCAAAATGTATATATCATGCACTGAGAAGTCCGCAGAAAAGAGAAGTTGTTTAAATTCTGTTCTGGATCAACATTGAGAAAATGTATCTTAGTTTTACGGAATCTCATACAATTAAGGAGCAATGGTTGTTTCGGAAATGAGTTTCCGCTCGACTGATATAACGACGAAGCTGCTGGTGGAACGTTAAGACGTTAACGTATGCACTTAAAGATAAGTTTTATGGTTGAACACGATATTTGGATCACATGCTATCGATCCTATAGCCGATCGCGACGGGCTTTTGAACTGCAACGATCACGCATATTGTGAAGGCTTTCCCGTATTTGGGCATATCGGACTCTATCTGCTCGGCGAGTAGTTACGCCAGGTTGCCGAAAGACGATGAATTAATCCGGGAGAGTTGAGCGGTAGAAACTTATCGCTAACGTGCGTGGAACACACGACAAGTCAATCTAGCGTTACTCTCTTTATATGTCGATGTTCAGACACAGCCTGCTATATGCTTTAACATAGTAGGTGAAAGTTTAGAGGCAAATGATCACCGCTACCTGGAAGAGCTTCAATACTGTGCGAATAATACCGTTCATTTCATCTGGCATTTCGAGACAAACACATACAACGGAGATGAATTGACATACATAGACGTCAAGCCAATTAAGCCATGACATCCGTGTACCGTCGCGCACAATGAACACCGTCTACTTCCTTCCACCCAAAGAAGATCAGGAAGTGGGACAAAACGGTAGCTTCTCAGCCTGATGTAGAAAATTATGTCACAAGCAAATTCAAAATGGATTGGTGTCCTTCACAGTACCGCAAAACTCTGGATCAAATGTGAAAATGCAAAATTTGAAACACGAACCGCAACATAGATATGTGTCTATCCAACACATTATCCTAACTTAAGTACAAGTATTTGAGGTCCAGTGAGAGGGCACCTTGTTGTAGTGAGAAAGAACGATCACACTGTACCATTTTGTTAGTGTTCATGCGAAGGCATATAATTCGGTATTGGAGTAACCAGGGAAAAACGCAAGGAGGGACACTGGAGTACACACTTACAAGGATTGGTAATTTCAATACATTAAATTGACATGAACAGCCTCGGCGTCATATGTTTAGTGTTTTATGAGAATGAGTGTTTCGTCTAAAGTCTGAAGGCTTTTCCCGTATGTGTGTAGGTCTTCTGAATAGACATTCATCGTGTCATTCGCGTTGTTGGCTAACAGCACTAAGGCCACGCACTTCGACGTGTGAATAGTTGATGGTACTTCATTTCGTAATGGAATATTACTGCCCGATCGAGCAATCTGATCATTACTCACAAGCGATAGTGGTTGAATGTTCACATATAGCATAAAAGCCTGGTCGGAGTTTTAGTCCCGGTCGTGGCAAGAATATGCACCACTGATAGGCTGCTCTAATAAGAGCGAAACTCGAGTCTAGTGCTACTTTTCGAAAGGGGCCTACTGGAAAAGCTGTGGGTATGTGACTGCTGAAATCAATTGTGGGTGACGTTCAACTTGAAAATAATGGAATATCCTGAAAACCTGCTTGCATTATGTGTTTATTCAAGTGGTGAATGAAATTGTCTGTTTTTGTTGCAGTTTTGATCAAGAGCATGGTTATTACCATTGTTACTTCAACCGCAAAGTTGTCTCAACGCAGTCGCCGTCCAGGTTCTTTCTTTCGTGCATTATTAAATAGTTGCTATTGTAATATCAATGTTGCTTTTTATGAAGCAAGTGTGTACAATGACATTCCAGTTTCAATCACTTTTATTATTAATAAAGTTTCGCCAGTTCTGTTTTCTTTACTCGTCAACGGCGCTGACAACAGCATGCTTAAACAAGCGATTTTAGGTTCACTTGAATTGTGCCAAGTGTGCTACTTGTGCTTCCAGTCAACCGTTTTAAAAGTTATAATTGATGTTTCCAGCATGCGACGGCCATTAGCTGTTGACCGTTGCAGTAGTTGAAGTCGAATTCCGTCACCTACGAGCCTGTTTTAGCATGTATCTCGCATATTTATACATATATGTAATACTTATCACCCCATATTCACATAGTACATCCTGATAGCGGTGGTGTGTTCAGACCAATAAGGGTCACGTATATCCGACTAAGTATTTAAACTGCCGATTTCAATCCTCCAAACCAACTAACTTAGCTAATTTACGGTGACATTTTAAAATAGTTTGATTCACCCGAATACAGAAGAACCATTGGTGCAGTTGTGATTGTCCAAAATTTGGTCCGTTCCATAAAAAACCTTCACTAAAATGCATAAATCCTTGTCTGGACCTGAAGGAAACAAAAAATCAAGGAAGATTTTAATTAGGTTAGATAGGAAAATGGATTTATTGTCATAGCGCGTATACTTTCATTTGGAGTAAAATGTTCAAACTTGCATTGACTACTTATTCCACCCTCAGCGGCTCGCTCCACTAAGATACACAGTCCTTGGTATTGTGTTGGTAGGGATCTGTTAGTGCTTTACTCCCGTCTATGATAAGGCTATATCCGTCTGTCACGTCCACACTGAACCAGTACATCATAGTGGATCTCGTATGTGCAAACCAGTGAGGGGGAGTGGTGGTTCAATGCGAATCAGGAGCACACAGCTTATGCATCTGGTTCACGCACAATGCAGGTCAACAAAACTTTGCAACAAACTGTTTATCCTTCCTATTGTAATCACCTCACTTATCTTCTTTGCGTCTGGACGAGAATATCTACATATATATTTGCATGTAGCACATACCGCGGATCCCGTTTGATAAAAATAAGTGGAAACTGACGGATGCAAGCATTTCGTATTGACTAATCAGTACCAAATTTAAAATAGCATGAAACGGTTTTTTTATATCGAACGGGGCGGCATCTTTAACGTCTCGTACAACTGCACATAATCAATGATGCGACGTACAAATCCCTTAAACCGTATAGGTCATCGACGTCTCAGCTCTACGGACTCCCTGGAACACACAAGTCCGGAATGCCTCCTAGGCCTATCTTGGCAATGACAATCCCTCCGTACCATAACTTGGCACGCTGGTTAGTTACTATCTTAAATCTTTTAAAGCAAAAGTTTCAGACACATTCTATTAAAGATTCTTTCGAACTGATTAGTGACTTAGACAACATCAATCTTGCTACTGAGTTGATATGTTCCATAGCCGTTCAGTCACTGTTCACGAATGTCCCGTTACATAAGACAATTGACTATATTTGTGAGCTCATTGAGATAAACCACGTTGCTTTACCTCTGCCTAGCGATATTCTAAAGGAAGCCCTATTGTTATGCACTGAAAACATCAGCTTCCGTTTTCTTGATCGGTGCTACCGCTAAATAGATGAGGTAGCTACGGGAAGTCCATTAGGGCCTATCTTAGCGGACTTTTTCATGTTAAGGATTGAACAAGAGTTAGCCGGAGACATAACAAGTCTGTTATACTACAAACGCTACGTTGATGATACACTAGTATTCAGTCGATCCAAACAGGCAATAGATAACCTAGTGCACCGCTTAAATAGTTGCCATCCCAATCTGAAGGTAACTTGCGAACTTGAGACCGATAATTGTTTGCCGTTTTTAGACATACTCATAAGTCGCCGGGAAGATGGCTTTATCAAAAGAGGTGTTTATAGGAAATCCACGTGGTCCGGTCAATACCTAAACTTTAGTAGTTTCACGTCGGTCCATCAAAAGCGAGCACTAGTGAATACATTATTCACGCGCGCAAGACGAATCTGTACTCAAGACAGTCTTGTTGAGGAATTAGAGTTGATCACGACTGTACTACAATCAAATGGTTACCCAAAAAGGTTCATAGAATAACACAGTAGACCGAAACCGCCGTCGGAACCGGTTGTCACTGTAAAAAGAAGAAGGTTTATATAGAATTGCCTTTTAAAGGTGATTATAGTATGCATTAAACAACACAAAGACTGGTCAATTCGATTAAACGAACATTCAATGCAGCCGAACTTTGTGAACTTGCTCGAACTCAAAAGTTTACTGTGCCTTCAACCAAAGGAGATCAAACTGTCGGTGCCAGCTCACACTGTTACTACCAATTTACATGTAACTGCAAAGAAAGTTGCATAGGCAGAATCAAGAGGTATTTGATTTCCAAAGTGAAGGAACACCTGCCTAAATGGGTGCAGAACTCAGTACTACCGAAGCACGGTAATGTTTTTAAAGCACACAACACAACCAGTGTTCGCAATCGCAAGACATCCTGACCACTGGTCAAGCCATCGATCCGAATCTTATTACGTCATCCCAGTTCAGAATTCCTGCGGTTTGCTGAGGCTGTCGCAATCAATCGGCTGAAGTCTGCCCTTTGTGTTCAGAAAAACTTGTTCGTGAACTTGACCCTGCCCTGGACTTAGTGACCTTTCATAACAATTCAATCGACTATCCACCCAATCCACCCCTAACTGTTCGGTATAAAAACTGTTATCGTAAATTTGGTACGGATGAGTCAATACGAAATGCTTGCATCTACCAGTTTTCGTGTTCTAACGGTGTTGTTCAAACTTCTGAAGGGAACGAACTGTTTTAAGAATAGGTGAAGCAAAACAGAAAATTATTAGAATTCAAAAACCCCAAGGACTTAGAGCAATGTATGTTATCGTAGGGTTGAGCTTACAACAGTAAGTTATTTCAAACTTCACTATATATCAAGTGCTGGAGGCTCTTGTCCATTGTGATCCCAACTCACCACTGTAATTAAAGCCAACAAACAGCAAGGACTGTGAGAAAGAAAATACATCAACCTTAATCTATGGTAAACAATCTAACCATACTACTTCAACTTTGAACAGCATTATTGGTGGGTTCAATTACCACAATGTTGAACACCTGGTGATCTTTAAACAGTGCAAAGGAGATCCATGGGAATTTTTGCAAAAGTCAACTAACATCAATACCGTAAGTTTTCGGGTTACAGTAGACTGCATAATTCTGTAAACATAGGAGCTCTGACAAAAATAATAACAGTCCAGTTATAGACCATTGGAAACTCGTCACTGGAATGAGACGCTTTGGTTAAACGAGTTTATGTTTGAAGTCATGGACAGTTCAATCTATAGCAATAATGGTGTCTTGATAAACTTGAAACAAGATAGCTGTTAGTGTTGTGACCAGAAAAGACGATTGGCCTGCAAATTCGGTTATTGCACAAACTTCCGTACAGATCATGTTAAACATGGGACCACAAACACGTGCACTCATTTGCAGGGCTGACGTGCATTCACATACAGTGGGTGGCAGTACGTTGCCATTCACCCTGGTGACACTTCTCCTATGGCGTGTACACACTATTCTGATAGTCTCTTCTGGTCCGTCGTCTTTCTGGAGTTGAAGCTTGCCCTTTTGTTCCCGAATGTCGCTTGTGAGTTGTCTACTACTCACAGTTGATCGCAGCTGTCGCATTCCCATAGACTTTCCAGTAGGCCTCTTTCGAAAGGAGGTACTAGACTCGAGTTTTGTGCTTATTAGAGCAGCCCATCAGTGGTACGTATTCTTGCCACTGCCGGGACTAGAACCAAGGCCACGTTGTTCATGAGGCAACCGTGTATACCATTGCGCCATCGACCTCACGTTTGGCACGACCGAAGTGTCATATGTGAACTTTCAACCACTATCGCTTGTGAGTAATGATCAGGTTGCCCGATCGTCCCGAAATGGAGACACAATAACTGTCCTGTTAACTCCAATCGATAACCCCGCGATCAGGACTTCCTAGACAGGTCGAAATCTCCGATCTCATTAAACCTGCTAGGCTACTGATGAGCTCTAACGAGATCGAAACTCGAGTCTAGTGCCTCTTTTCGAAAGAGGCCGACTGGAAAGTCTATGGAAATGCGACAGCTGCGATCAATTACTGATCAGTAGTATATATTTCACCCAGCAGTGAAAGTGTAACTAGTCCAAGTCGTCAGTCATAAACGCTAAAACCACTATTTCCTGACAGAAATTTCCTCTTGTTTAACAGTTCAAGTTTCCCTGTTTGAGCGAATTAACTCTACCGAACTTCGTCCGTAAAGTACTGTCAAAACCCATCAGGCTCTTAACAGCTAAAGAATAAACGGTACAAAAGGGTTGTGCGTAACGTGCTTTGCATCAGGGCGATCAACAGTAAATGGACTGACGTTTTGTAAAATATACTTGAAATAAAGGTGGTCCCACTTAACTGCAACTTTAAAGAAATCGCAAAGCGATTTCTTAGGTGAGACGTCATAAAATTACTCAGATAAGCAAGTGACGAGGTAGAGGATAGACACTATCAACAAGCATGGTTGCCTGTATAAAATGAAACACTTTATGACCGGCGTCTTATCCGTTAGGCACATTTACGTTTGCCAACTGTATTCCAAGCGTTTTTTATATGCATTCCAGCCAGTCAATTAAATCATTTCCATTGTACTTTGTTTACTTCTCTAAATACACCTGCAAGTTTCATATGTGGCTTCTATTGGATTCCATACTATGAAGATCGTAGTACTGAACATTTACACATTAATTCTTCCCGCAAGACTGTTCGAAGTTGCTTTCATTTGCAAAACACGTCTTCACTTCATGTATGGTATTACGTGCTCTCAATGTAATGAATGATGAACTGGCTTTCAGGCAGAGAGGCTATTCAATTTCACTTGTCGTAATAACAGTAATCTGGGGCACCTCGATCAGCTGGTTGAATGATTCAATGCGAATATCCGCAGGTATTAGATAACGAAAGACGAGTTAAAGGAATTATAGTATTAATATTCAAGTGAACGTTGATCTACACTGACTCGTATGGGATATTCTTTTGCTCACGCACAGCCTACGCTGACCCAGCGTGTGCTTGCTACTCACCTTATTTAATTGACTCCGAATGAACCAGGTATTCTCCAGTAGCACAGGATCTTTACTGTATGCAAGCTTGTGGAGGTCAATGTGAACCATAGGGGATTTTGTGTTCAGACTATAACTAACGCAACGAAAATAATATTCTTAATGATGAATGTCAATCGTGCTGTCTCTAACAAAATTTATTGTGTCAGTGAATGTTTTCCATCTCAAATTTCACATCCTGCAACAAGACAAATTGTAATGTCAGCGATTCCAACAATTTCTTCACGAGTTGGAGGCTGGAGGTTTAAACTTCCTGGATCCCGTTACTTCATATATATTTCGAGATTCTACGGTCTTTTGTAGACCTGAAATACATCCAGAGTAAAATTACGAATCTTACGAGCTATCATATAAGTATAAATCTTATAAAACGGTTCTTTGAAAAGCAATTTCATCAAAAGGATTGGTTGAAGTCTCTCATGACAAGAACACGTGTGTTCCTTTTCGAACAAAACTTTTATGACTTGAGGGCGGTTTTGGTCACTGATTGTGAGCTAGCGAAATGTCTGATGATATTGCAAATCACATAACAAAACCTCCTGCGGAGTTTGCCAACTTACGCCATTTGTAGCGCCGACATCATTTCAGTCTTTCTGTGAAATGCTGAGTGTGCAATGCTACTGTAACGGCAAACCTATTGTATAACTGCGATACTTTATCCATTCGCGTGAAGGGTGTGCAAAGAGCACCGCTGTTCGACCATCGATGCTTCCGAGACACTAGTGACATGTAGTGGGACCACGGTGTCAGAAATAACCAAGTTTGCAAACGTATTTTTGGAATGAATATAAGAGATGAAAATCTACTCGATTCATTGCTTATCCAAACCCCGACACTATAGGAGTTCTAACAAGAGACCAATCCAAACGTCGCGTTGACGATACTACATCAGGATTGGACGGACAGTCTCAATGTTACGCCTCCTGTTATTCGCCTATTTCTTTGTTCCATATTGCATCAATTAACGTTCAGTTTGTGACTTTGTATGTGCCCATATGATCAGCCAATTAGTGACTATGATATCTGTAATACTGTTGTACATTCATGAATTCGGCTTTCTATCTCACGAATATGAACTGCTTACTGCAACCAGTACGAGGTCTTCTTCTTAGTGCTTGCGCGGGAGGTTTCAATCCGAATACGATTTCTAGGGCTATTCGAAGTCCCTAATTCCGAGTATTACAATGCACCCTGTCTACATTTATGTATGTTTACCTCGTTGGTTTAGTCTCATCTCACGAATACCAACTAGTCGTCTGTCACATCGTGCTTTGTTTGCGATTGGTGAGTTAGGCTGGAAGCGAGACCCCGGTGGTCAGCGCACGACTTAGGTTCGGGATATGTAGACACTTCCTCTGAAGCTTGCTTCGATAGAGTGATCCGGTCTTCCTGGCTGAGTTCCAAAGTACAACGAACGCTTTTGGTTGGGGAAGCTGTCTGATATGGTGAAGAACGGAAGACAATGGGGCTCACATTGCTAGTCTCTGTATGCATCGTTGTAATTTTTTCATTTGTTCCTCCAAATTTTTGTCCTTTGTCACCTTACACACCACTATTTTCCTCTTTATCGCACTGTGGTGCATCTGCCACTCTGCATAGTCTGTATGTTATATATATAGTACATATATAAAGTGATGTATATATTCACCGTCTGGCTGTAAACAGAACTGGGTATACTTCACTTGTCACGCAGTCGGGTCATTCCGGAGAGTGTATCCCAATTGCTCGTTGAATCCTTTTGGGTTTCTTACTCATCTATTGAGGCTGAGCGATCGTGCTATACTAATCACACCACCGCTATTCAGTATTGGAGACAGAGCATAGATTTCGACATTGAAGTAGCCGCAGGAAAATTACCAGAGGGGAAATCGGAGTGCTGCACCACATTAAATGGTTCTTGGTACGTAAGGGAACGTAAAGGAACTTAGCATTGACGCCTGTGGCAACTGTGACGGTCTGGGCCCAGTACCGTACGCAGATGAGTTTTTTGGTTTGTTGTCATGTTTAAACGCATAACTCATGTGTTGCTTTCTCGGATAAACAATCCATGTGCCACTCACCTTCTTGGTGTTTCAGTACAATGTCACAAAGCTCTCTGGTCAGCGGTTACGTGAATCTTGTCTGCTTAGATAAAGTTCCTTTGTTCAAATTTGCTGCTTCCATAAAGGTAACCTAAGTAACAGAATTCACTTGAAAAACAGGAACCGGTAGAGCAGTATTACCGACTGAGGGATCGTCGACATGCTTAGAATAATTGCCAGATCCTTGTAAATGAGGAATCGATTAGCTGCCACTGAGAACTAACAGATGAATCAACCCAAGAACAATATATAAATAAGTATGAAATCTATAATGAAGAAACGTTTGTTAGAATGGATTCGTGATGTGTCTGCGTGGTCTAATTCCCTCGTCTATGGGTCACGAAAACTTCCAGTTTCATCTATCTCCGGACATGTTGGCCATTGGTCACCGGATTTATCTTGAATTGACATCCAGGGTTTCCTTCGTTTCGCTTAAACGGTCTCCAGTAATCACCTCAAGCGTACAGCCTCACGTGTACAGAACAAGTAAGTGTAAACACCAGACTCCTGTGGACCTAGTAGTTTTGCGCCGCACCCACCCCACTTTCCGCCTTATTTCTATATCCTCACCCCACAAGCATTTCATGTATACGTTCCTGGCGACCGTTGTTTGGTAGTGAAATGACAATACGAAATCTTACACTTAGTGATGTCAACCTTCCAACTACTATGTTCAAACTTATGAAGAAAATCGTATGTTTCAAATAGCTAAACACGAACAGAGAAAATTCACCACGCATATGGCAAGATAAGTAATTTAATTAAAGAGACGAATTTGCTGGAGTACTAGTGGCAAACTGTAGCAGAATGTTCAAAAATGACAGACTCTTCAATCGCTGAAACGATCTAAGAGGACAATACGCTGACTGGTTCACACCCGTGAAGTAAGTACAGCAGTGAAAAGAAAGATCCAGCACACTAGACTCATTTATTGTTATAGACTGAAAGATAATAATCACACTGGAAACGTGTTGAGCCACCAAAAAACGGAGTAGGTTGCTATTTGAAGTCAGTGGTGGAACGTATTGATTAACATCTTCAAAAATATAGGTTGGCAGTCAGGAAAATAATAATTGCACAATGAAGAACGAGTGCCAAAAGTATTAATTGTTGTAATCAATATATCACACTAGAGCTCAGATCATTTTGGAAAATTATTTATGGACTTCCTTGTAGCACCTAACTTTCGATCAGCGCCAATCATTTTGCATTAACAATTGTCGACATGTGAAGTAGTAACAAACTTTAAAATAATTTGTAGAAGACACAGCCTCAGTAGTTCGACCTTCCATAAAATCTCCCCCACTTGAAAATCTTTAGTGTCCAGCGATTTTGTGGCTTCTCTAAGAAACCCGGCTGCAACCGTGTTTTCTTGCTTGCCTGTTTTGTATGCATGAATCTACGTAAGTCTGTTAGAGGAGGCCTGATACGGACTCAGCACCACTTTTTTCAGTCCTGCAACTGATTGTATGCATCAAATGCTTGCTCTTTGCTTAACGACCCATCCATTATTCCGCTCTTCAAGATCGTTTGACCTGGACCTTTTCAAGTGTTTTTTAACGCAGTCAAATATTCCGCGCACTCTTCGCCTAGGCGCTTTTGAGTGCTGCCGGGTGGGTTGCAGCCCAGCCAGCGCTTCTTTTCTTTCTCCTCCTGGTGCTTCGTTGTCGTAGAACTAACTGCTTATCATATTTTCAAAAACTACCGGAAATATGCGACTTGGTTCGGAAACCTATCGCGTTCTTTTAGTTAGTTGCCTGTTGGTACTACGTTTCAGCTACTCTTCAGGGAATCAGTTTGAAATTGTGGGTGAACGAGGGCCGAACGCATATCCACTTGTCCATTGCAAAGTCTAATTGGCATTTTCATTGTCTTGCAATTACGATTTTGTATTTTTTGGATACTGTATGCCGTTCCTTCAGTTTTACTTTGTGACTGTTGTACAATCTTAACGAAGCGTGTGAGTCACAAAAATGTATTCTCTTCTCGTCGTTCATAGTGTGCGCAGATTTCATCCATGAAGTTGAAAGCAACCGTATTGCAACGTAAAATGTTGTAGTAATTTTTTGGGAAGTTATGTATAGTTTTCGGGACCGGCAGCAACCCAGAATCCATAGACTTCATTAGTGTAATACGTATTTTTAAACCCACATCCTTGAGGAGATTGAAGGCATAATAGTTTCACCAGATCAGAGAAACAGGAAGCTGTTAGAGAACTAACTGTAACAATAAAACGATGTGTTGTTTACAGAACTAGCATAAGATGTGCAGGTTAGTCAACTTCGCGATGACTGTGATCGAACACCGCAATTTATCTGCCACTTAGTTATCTTCATTCACTTCATTATAAAGGATAGAATAAACGTAAAACCACCAGATGTCGTCAATAAAATTACCATTTCTTATACGGCTGTGCACACAGCGAAGACAGTGTACACAATATGTATGTCAAGTCTAAAATGTTCCATGGATAGTGGTATGAGAGTATGAGTCTCTTGTGGGACTCATGAATAATCTAGATTGGATTACCCAAAGTAGTTCAGTAGACGTAAGCGCAAAGATGCAACGGCCACTCCACATAAAGTTATGCCAACCCGGGACAGCTTGCGCGGAAACTTAAACCAAAAGCCTGTCTTCATTAAAATAATAAAATTATGTTGTCATTTTTACATTCAAGGTCAGAAAACATTATTCTCTGACATTACCATAACACGTTACAAAAATATTCATCAGCAAAACCATCAACTACATATTATACACCAGGCAAATGATGTTGAGCTATCAGAGTAGTCTGGAAAACATCCTTCGAGGACAGTCGTCGGAATCATCATGGATAGCTCGTTTACAAAGGTTTAGGTAAAATAAGTTCTAACAATCATATATACAGCCGTCTGATGAATTATGTAATCAACATCACTCACATAAACTTTGATTATTCACTCTATATGCTTATAGCTTGGAACATGGTAATCACCTGTTCGAACATATGGTACACCATATCGGCAGATTCGGTCACTCTTGAAATAATTTGTGGTAGCAGTTTTTATGAACGTTTCAAATCATATTATGTTCTGAACTTGTTCATGTAAACTTTTTATCTACATTACAGATACCTTCATATGTGAACTTTTCAACGACTGAAGTATGTGTAAGTATTCCCTCAATTTAATGTTGTCTTCTTCGTGTCCGGTGTACTAACTGAGATATGCCACTTTTAGTACGGTCTTTAAAATTATTTTTCCATGGGATAAGGAGATTTTGAAAAATGGCAGTTTACGCCTGCTTTGAAAAGGCGCTGCTAAAGAAATGGGAAGAGAAACATTTGTGGAAAGAAAAGACGGAATTCCGCATACTGTGGACCAAAATGCAGACGTTCACAATTCGTTTTCTCATTGTAAAATAGACGTAGTTACGGGAATTTCAACAATTTTGCTAATGCTA
Source organism: Paragonimus skrjabini miyazakii (assembly GCA_014338405.1). Taxonomy (NCBI): domain Eukaryota; kingdom Metazoa; phylum Platyhelminthes; class Trematoda; order Plagiorchiida; family Troglotrematidae; genus Paragonimus; species Paragonimus skrjabini miyazakii. The sequence continues at coordinate 49,817 of JTDE01002915.1, read as the reverse complement.
TGAATATCCTGATGTGTGCGGAACCTTTCCTGCCTTGAACAAGGTTCGCACATCGATTGGTCGATCATCTTTAAAGCCTGCTTCTTCTCATACCATCAACTTGCAAATCCAAGGAAGGTACTCCTCTAATGGTGAGTTCGTTTGGTTCGTCTAATTAACTGCACATAGTGCGACTAATACAGGAGACTACATGTTTGAAGAAACTTTTGATAAGTTGACTGCCATCGGGCAATATTCTTCGTCAGTTACCACCGGAAGGCCGTTGAATAAGGATTTTAAATTTGGGATGATAAGAGCCTGTCACCGTACAGACGGGCAGGTTTTCCGAACGCTTCGCGGGATCTGTATAAGAACGAATTGAGCAAACCTACCTCAAGAGACACATGTTCGTTATGCAACGTACTCAGTGAGTAGTAACTAAATTGATTATTGACATGCGATGTGTCCCCTACGAGTTTCGTCTGGACATTCTTGACCTCTATCCACTCAACGTTTGAATACACTCCAATGATTTAAACTTAACACACTTCTTTAAACTAGGCCTTACGCAGCTATTCTTTTCCTCAATGACTGCTATCAGTCGACGAAACAGGGGCAAAAAATTTCCTGGATCTTCCTCAGAGAAACAGTTATTTTCTTGTAGGGTTAAGAGTCACCGAAACGACCTCTCATCTGAAGCCTAGAATCGTTTCTCAAAGGATCGTTTTACCGTGTTATAGGATATATACTTACATCATAGCTCGTAAGATTCGTAATTTTACTCTGGGTATATTTCAAGACTACAGAAGACCGTTGAATGTCGAAAGGTATGAACTCACTGGATCCAGGTGGTTTGAAACCCCAGCCTCCAACTCGTGCAGACATGGTTGAAACCGCTGAAAATACAATTAGTCTTGTTGCAGAATGTCGAATGTGTACTAGGACGACCAGATTTATTATCCTCTTCCAGAATGATTCAGTAACTCAAAGCTAATTCGTTCGATGCATATTTAAGTTTTTCCTTTTTTTGTAACTTAGTATACGGCATACGAGCGTGTAAACATACAACGGAATAACGGTTAGTGGGACAGTAGATAACGGAACGATGTTCAAAGATTCTGAACAACGGACTACGAAATATGCAAGATTAATACGAATATTCCCGGTCAACTCAACCACCCAATGCTAACGTATGAACACAGAGAAAAGACAGGCCTCCGGACAGAGCCACTTTATGTCACTCAACCAGAAGACAACACGGTCACAAACTAGACCACATGTAAAGTGTTCGTGACCAATCAAGAACATGGTCGGAAAGGGGACCAGACAAAGATTCCCACAGTACAGTGATGTCCCAATCCGGGACACAAGTTACCTCAATAAACAGTCTCAAAATACAGCACTATCAGCCGAATCGAAGGCTCTTGTGATGTTCAAGAGGACACTAACTTTTGACCTTCTATCCGGGTAGCGTTGTTCAAGCAGCATGCAAAGGGAGAAATTGTCATGAATACAGCTACGAGTAGGACAAAGCCAAGCATACTCTTCATGGATAAGTTCCTCGTGCGTTTCGCCTAGGTTACAAAGTATAATGGCGGCGAACAACTTCGACGCAATAGGAAACAGGCTAATTCCTCTACAGTTTTCCCACACAGTGTGTAGGCCCATTGCAATAATGGGAACGAGGTTAACCAATCTTCAGTCATTTGGAACAACTTCATTGGTCTAAAGTTTCGGGAATAGGGCCGGAAGCTCCTTAACTACTGCTGACTCAACGTACACCAACAGAGAACACGATGGAGTTCGCCTGGACAAGGAAGTTCATCTAAGGCGAGACCCCTGTTCCCGAGGGCGGAAAACGTTAAAAAACCAGGCAGCACAGACAGCACCTTAAGGCGCCATCGATGGCGCGGGTGGCCAGTTGAACTTCCGTTGGATGTGTTCGGCTAACCGTCCTAAGCGTGGTTGCAGGTTATGATTATGTTCACTATAGGCTTCAAATATTGTTTTGCTTACACTTAGCTTCCTGTCTACAGTTTCCCGGATGAGGTGAAGAAGCCTTCGGCAGTTCCCGGTAGCAGCGAGTAAGTGTCTGTGTCCTTCAAGTAAAGGAACCTTGGTGCCTGGCTCCCTAGCACTCTTTTTATGCCGTCTGCCGCGAGCGGTGAATGATACAAGTTTATGGCGTGCCTCTTTTTGCCGTCCACTTGGTAGATTCAGTTATGATCAAGTCTAGAAGCGAAATCTTCAGCAATCTGTTTGTTCAATCTGCTCATGCTCCATCAAGGGCGTTTTTTTCTCACTTGAATATGTCCTCTTTCCTTCGATAGACACGTGGCTATTATTTATTCGTTTTGGCCGACGATAAGAATGCCTAGGTCGGCGGCCTTGGAGAGGCCGAATCTCGCTTAGGTGACATACTTCGATTATCATTACAGCGCTCGGATAATGGTGGGCGGCTGTTGCAGATGTGTGCCGGGCGCTAGTTTTAGGCATCGTGTATGTCATTGAAATACTTGGCGCGCGACTTCTTCGAATCAAGCGCGGTCTCAGATAGACCACATAGATGTCAGTTATAAGGAGAGGGGCTTAATTCAGGACTGTCGTTTTTAATGGAACACAAACGTGGGTCCAGGTCATGCGCCGATAAGTTGTTGTTTCATTCTTACTTCTGCTAAGTAAAGACCCCACCGATCACAACGGTTAGCTATTGAGAAACCGTTTAAACCGCCGGTGAAGCATAAGTCTCAAACCAGCTTAGAAAACAGCATCAGCAGTTTTCATCTTAAAGATCTTAACTGGTGCTGGACCGAGACTTCATAGGTCATTTAAGAAGCAGATACTGAAGCATGCAGAACAGGGGTTCGTTGGTTACACAGATATGTAATCTAGCAGGTATCTCTAGAGTTGTTAAAAGTCAGACGGAACATTCCTTCTGGCAGCTCTTATAACAATTTTAACACAGATATCTGTAGGAAAGTGAAAAGTAGCCAGAACGCTGATCATGAGGCCTGGTTAATATAAAAGGTTGCGGAAGTGGAAGCCGACTTTGTTTCTGGAACACTGGCCGACTTTTCAAGCTTACCCATGCTACTGATCCCACGTGACCGTCTGTCAGTAAAGCTATCAGCTAGGCGGATGGTACACTCGTCTATAATAAGTTCGGAAGGTTACAGCGGTGGGCAGAACATTTTGAGGATCAGTTTACGTGGCCCTTTGCTTCTAATATGTCGCCGCCGCACACTTCTAATTTAGCACTCTGGTCGGTAGATTTGGCACCACCCACTTTGACTGAGGTCCGCGAATTTTTTCTGTTCTCAAACGTAATAGGGATGCTGGCTCAGAGGATCTCGTACCGACACTTTCTAAACAGGCTGAGGCGGCTTTATTAAAAGCCATTGGCGCAGTTGTTTCAATTTGACTGAAAGACGGTGACAATCCCTCAGTGCTGGGGTCACTCGATAATAGTTCCCATGTTCAGGAATGGGGTCCAGGGTATATGGAAAAGCCGTAGTGGAATTAGCTTAGTAATTACGAGGGTTCTGACACGCATACTTCGTCGACTCACCGCAGCTCGAGAGGCAAACATTAAGGAAGAACATGCAGGGTTTCGCGCTGGGCAAGGGTGTGTTGATCAGATTTGCAATATTCGCCAAATTCTGGTGCAGCATCATAAGCCCAGCTGACCAACAGTTGCCATATTTCATGACTATAGGTGTGAAGGTGTGTTCAACTTGATGGATCGATCTACGCTTTTGGAGTTGTTTGAACGCAAAAGTGTACCGACCAAGCATTAGAATATACTGTCGGTGCTTTACTCTCATGCCTCAGCTCAGGTCAGGGTTTCCGGTGAACTGTCCGACAGTTTCAGCACCATGAGCGTCGTACGCCGAGACTGTTAAGATTCACCATTTTATGTCTAACTTTGCGACAGAGGAAATAATGGGGAATTTTCTGCAAGACTCATTAGACGTTTGCTTCCTACCCGACAGAAGACTGCTGATCTTGATTATCGTGACGACAAGACGTTGCGGTTTGGCAACTTTCGTACAGCACAAATAATTCCAGACTCTAGTTCGCACTCTATCAAATAGCTCGGAATGCACTTTTCAGCCCCTAACTGCGGACGCTTCTGCAAAACCGTTTTGATTGCTTAATGAAGTCATGAGGGTTTTCGACCAATTTGTATGGTTGGGAGGTTGCAGCAGCGGCCTCGGTGAAAGTGTAGGCAAAGAGGTAGGAACGTGCATCTTTACGGCTAAGGCGTTATTTGCCAATCTAGGACACTTCTAAGGACGGAGGGCTGTCTCCGAGGCCTAAGGGTTGTGTATATAACGCGACAATGAGGGCAGTATTATCTTACGGCAGCGAAACTTAGCCGCTCCGAGTCAGGGACGTGACCGGTATTCAGGTATCTGACAACTGGTGTCTGCGTTCGATTGCATATATTTCGGGTGGCATCAAGGAGTAGACAAGGGGGAAGGTTAGGAGGCGGGTATCTGGTAGTGATTATAAAACGAAATTTTCAGTCTAAATCCTTATATTTGCACAGATATAGATGATCGGGCCATAGACTAATGGTACCAGCTAGTCGCCTGCCACACCGAGCACTCTTTGCTGACGCTGTGGTCAAATGGCGCAATGCGTGAGGTGGACAAAAATGAGGTAGTCTACGAAGGGGTTGGCCAGTGTAGGTTGTGTTCGTTTCGCAGGCTGAGGACCTGGTGAAGCACAGAGTCGACTGCTGGAGACGTCAGTTGGGGTGATGGCTAATCGGACTCTGACCTGAATGTTATCGTTGTTTGGTTGGGTTGTTTGTGAACTTAGTGCAATTAATGACGCAGGAAAGTGAAAGCCGTAAGGAATCTGTATTGCTGATGATGCGTTCTTTTCACTTATAACTCAGTTGTTTTCTTGCAAGGTGTAGGCACCTTGATGCCTAATGTTTGAATATAGATGGTGCTGTTTTCACCAGTTGGGTCTTTTTCCCTTCCCTTCTGTTTTCTTCTCTATTGCTGTACGGGTTTTGTTTTTTCATGTTTGTTTGACAATTAAGCATAAGTGAGAGCCATTAACGTATTATTGTTTGTAATCATAATAATAATAACAATAATAATAATAATAATAATAATAATAATAATAATAATAATAATGACGATGATGATAGTGAACTGCTTCGGAACTCTCGAATAACATAACACGAGAAACATTACCGCAACGAGTATAAACCGTAGCCCCACAAGTTTTTCCCACAACAAGCATAGTAATAATAATAATAACTTTGTATTTGAAGCAGTGGTTCCCCGATATTCATTTGAAAAAGGCCATCAGTATAACGTAAGACTTCTTGTGCACGGACATTTTGGTCATACTTCCTTTGTTACTACAGCCAAATTAGCGCAATTAATATATAGCAAGTAGGCATGGCATCAATGCTGAATAATGCTGGTGTGATAATCGAGGTCAAAATGATCGAGACTGAAAACCAGGGCATTCGGATTATGCAACATGAAGCTGATAAGGACGGTTATGTTACTAGGTCAAACGGTCATGGGGAGTTAGTTGACAAGTGGGGGGAATGGTAATAAGTACTTTTGAGCTAGACTGGATTGGAATCAAAACTGTTAGCCGCGTGCATGGTGGAAAGTAAGATATAACGTTTAGAACAGTGGAAGGTTTTGGAAATGGGATAAAATAGCCAAGGGGGTATAAAATGGTAACCATTTGTTTCTGGACACATGAAACAACAACAGCCTCTGAAAATCGTAGACTTTGCTTCGTTCAAGGGCGGTATATGATATGAAATTCATAATCATCACATACTAGGTAGGCCGTCCCGTGTAAGCGCTTTGCGACTGCGCTTCAAGCGACGCTAGATCCGCTGGTAAATAAACATTTAGGAATGTGTTCCTTGGTGCGTGTCCCCAGTTGCCTCGATGTGCGGCCAGCGTACTTGCATCCACAAGTAAAGCTGAAACCCTATATTACATTAGGTTGGGCGATCATGGTGACCGCGTCCGTCTTCGTTGAGCACGGCAGCTGCGTGGTTTCTTCAATGAACATCACCTTCGCGTCCTTGTAGGTCCGTCTTGTTGTGGCTGTAACTCTTCGTCTGATTAAAACTGAAATGTCATCACTTTTAAATGGTGAACCAAGATAGACGTTTTTCAGTTGAGCAGTTATTATGGTGGGATTATGTTTTGTTGACTTAGCTTATTTCTCGGTAAACCGAGGTGGATAACCGTTGTCAGTCAGTGTATCACGAAGGATTTGTTCTTCACGTTTGACCTTATCATATGTGGCAATTTTACGAGCCTTACAAAACAGAGTATGAAGTAGACCACGTTTGTATGAAACTGAATCAAAACTACTGAAATGTAACTTTTGTCCAGACCGAATTTTCTTATGATATATGCTTCTAGACAGAGAACCACTTATACTTCTATGCAGCAGAACATTGAGGAATGCAGTTTTATCAGTCTTTTCGGTTTCTATCGTGAACTGAACGTTTATGTGCAGGGTGTTCAGCTGGTCATGCAATTAGTTCATTTGAGCCACCGAATTGATATATCTATGGATATATCGATATACCTATACTAAGACTGACAGAAGGTTGTACGTATGAATATGTATATATAATCACCATACCGTCTGAATTACCTGGACAATTTATCACGTGTTTCCTCTGCATTGTTATAGGTGTTTGTAAACCTGGTCGTAAGTTACTGTTCACTTAAACTTTTCGTTATTTCACTCGTAGAACCACGCTGGACATCTGTATATATATAGTAGCTAATGTTACTTATATAAACGAACACCGAACATTGCAGTGGAGAACAGTATACAAGTAATAAACTGACAATTTCGATTAATAAACGGTTGCGGGTTAGAACGGATGACGCAAATCGGTTAGTCACGCTAAATTTGAAGATGGTCATATACTACTGCAACTATATAAGTAGAGCAAGTTATATGTGAACTTTGAACTCGACCTCTGACAATTGCAGTTCCGCGGCACTCTATTTGTGCAGCGTTTTTTCTAACGAGTAAATCTACTGAACGTCTCTTCTGTATCTTCTCTTGTTTATTCGCATAACTGCTCCTCTCACCAGTCCTTCATACGCTCTTTTTGTTTCCCCTACTATGCCGGTTACTCTCAGTCCTCTTGAAGTGCGAATATCGGTGACTAAACTATGTCCCCAATCCTTTGGTCCCGTTGATTTTCGTCACCTCTACCGACTCTCCAATGCCGGCGAAAGAAATGGGAAGTTTGCATCATACGGAAGTGGAGACCGATTCAACCGATACTCAAGATACCAATTCCAAAAATGGCACACAATTTTCTCAAGGTGCTCACCCGTCTTTTGGGAGTCCATTTGCTTCAACGTCAGTTCGAGACTTTCTCTCAATCAACGTCAACCTCTGGGAAGCAACTGGATAGCGGCTGAGTGATTTTGGGTAACCGCACTTCCACTGCAAGGTAATCCTACAACAAAGGCTAGCTTTCATTATAGATTATTTCATCAGTTCTAATGCCTCTTCATCTTGAATGG